>JAAKBH010001227.1:0-35535 GCA_019776075.1 Amaranthus palmeri
ACTAGCGAAGATGAGAGAGAAGGTTGGAGATCCCACTATGATCTGTATGGATTTAGGGTTGAATCTGGAGGGGAATTTTCAAATGAGGAGGATCCTGAGGAAAAAGAAGAAGAGTTGCTAATAAGCATTCCAATGGATAGCGACTGGGAATCAGAAGAAGAATACATGAGTTCTAGTACCGACTCCGGAGACGATGGAGATGATGAAGATTTTGACATAACTAATTATGATGAGTCTGTTGATGTTATGGATGTTTGGCGTTAATTTCTTATTTTACCTTCTTTTTTTTTTTTTTTTTTTGTTTTGTTATCTTTTAGTTGTTCTTTTTTTTTAATAATGTAAAACGCTTGGCGTAAGTTGTTATAAATTAATAAAAAATTTTCAATAAAATATTATATTGAGTTGTTTTCATTGCTCTCTTTTTGTTTCTTTCGTTTGTTTTACATGTTAGAATGGTTTAATAGCCACAACAAATAATAATATTCTTGTAGACAACTGGATGTGTGTGTGTGATTATTTATTTATGTTTATTTTATTTCAAGCACCTCTTTTCTTAAGAAACTATGGGACCTTAGGACACGTTAGTATTTAGTACCGTTCTTTTAGTTGCAGAAGATGCCTCCTCTCTCCCGAAAAAGGCTAGCTAAGAATGGAACTAACCGAGCTTTAAGGAGTTTAATTAAGGCGTTAGCTGGGGTTGGTGTGCCACAAGTGAGATCCTTGCCTGAACAGGCTTTTGAGATAAGCAAGAGGATTAGCCAGAACAAACCATCTCCTTTTGATGGTAAAGGGAACCATCAGAACTTAACATTGGTTAAGAGAGTTTGACAAACTTTTTGATGTAGTAGAATGTCCAGAAGAACTGAAAGTTAATCAGGCAGCTTTTGATTGACTGGGGAAGCTGACTATTGGTGGGCAAATAGTAAGGCGGGGTTAATAGAACAAGCTGAGGGACTTTTCGATTGGGTTATGTTTAAAAGGGCTATGCGGGAGAAGTTTTACCATTTACACGTGAGGAAGGATAAATCGAATGAGTTTGCCCGATTTGAAATGGGTAGTTTGACTGTTGATGAATAGTACCACAAGTTCATGGAGTACATCAAATATTGTCCGGATGATGTACCCACTGAAGAGAAGAAAATGCAACGCTTTGAGCTGGGGTTATCGTTCGATATTCAAAAGCATATTGAAAGTGATCGTTACAGCACGTTAGAGCAGATGTATAAGCGTGCAGCTCAGGTAGAGAATATTATAAGAAAGGAGAGAGAAAAGAGAAGAATAGCTTTACAGAAAAGAGAAAGGAATTGATAGGTCAGACCTCAGGGGCACCTGTAAATTTCCACTTGAAGAAGCCAAAAACCTTTGGTGGCTTTCAAAGGAGCAGTTCTGGTGTGAATCCTGGATTCAGGGGGGAGGCAAGGCCGGCAAAACCTTTGCTAGATCGGGATGGAAAGGAAAAGGAAGTACTTCTGCAGGAGGTGTAAGAAAAACCACCCCGGAAAGGATTGCGAAGGGAATTTAGTTGAATGTAATTTCTGTCATAAGAAAGGGCATAGGGAGTTCGAGTGCTACATAAAGAAAGGGAATGAAAATCGACCGATAGGGGAACAACATCGACCCCAACACCAGATTGGTTTTGGGAGGCAAGGAAATCGATCAACTGGGGTAGATAATCAAGGTAACAAATGGTCAGAGGTTTCAACGACAGTTTAATGGGAGTTTGGAAATGATTTTGGGAATGGATTGGTTGGGAAGGTATAAAGCTACCATTGAATGTAGGGAGCAAAGAGTGTTACTGGTGGGACCACATGGGGAAACCGTTAGATATAGAAAGTTTTCTAAGGGGCCTAAAACAAACTTGGTGTCGTCCTTGAAATTACAAAAGCTTGTGAGACAAGGACATCCTTTGTACTTGTGTCACATCACGCAGAAAGGGAAGAAGGAGGTGAATCCTAACGATGTCGCGGTGGTAAATGAATTCGTTGATGTTTTCCCTGTGGAGATTCCTGGTATGCCACCGCAAAGAGGAATTGATTTTACGATAGACTTGGTGCCTGGTACGGGACCAATTTCAAAGGCCCCGTACCGCAAGGCCCCAAAAGAGATGGAGGAATTGAAGTCTCAGTTCGAGGAATTGTTGGATAAGGGTTATATCCGACCAAGTGTTTCACCTTGGGGCGCTCCGGTTTTGTTTGTACGGAAGAAGGACGGCAGTTTACGTTTGTGTATCGATTATAGGGAACTTAATAAAGTGACCGTAAAGAACAGATACCCGTTACCTCGTATAGATGACTTGTTTGATCAGTTGAGGGGAGCTGGGATATTTTCGAAAATCGATTTAAGGTCGGGTTACCACCAATTGAGGATTGCTGAGGGGGATATTCATAAGACGGCCTTTAGGACACGTTACGGACATTTTGAGTTTACCGTGATGCCTTTTGGGTTGACAAATGCTACAGCCGCATTTATGTGTTTGATGAACCAAGTGTTTAGTGCGTACTTGGATAAGTTTGTGGTTGTCTTTATTGATGATATACTGGTCTATTCGAAGGACCGAGATGAGCATGAGGGACATTTGCATTTGATTTTGCAGACTTTGCGAGAAAATAAGTTATACACTAAGTTTTCGAAGTGTGAATTTTGGTTAGAAAAAGTGTCATTTTTGGGTCATTTCGTTTCAAAGGAGGGTGTTTCGGTGGATCATGTAAAAGTGGAAGCAGTTCGAAATTGGTCCTCACCGAAGAATGTCACCGAAGTTCGAAGCTTCTTAGGTTTGGCTGGGTATTACCGTCGTTTTGTCAAAGATTTCTCGCGTATTGCCAGACCTATGACTTCTTTGATGAAAAAGGATAAGAAGTTTGAATGGACTGATGAGTGTGAACGTGCTTTCGCGACTTTGAAGGAAAGATTAACTTCGGCTCCTGTCCTTGCTCTACCTGATCCTAAGTTGGATTATACTGTGTTCAGTGATGCATCGAAGAAGAAGTTGGGACGTGTTTTGATGCAAGAACGTAATGTAATTACTTATGCATCCCGACAACTGAAAATCCATGAGGTTAATTATCCTACTCATGATCTGGAGTTGGCTGCGATAGTGTTTGCTCTCAAAATATGGAGACATTATTTGTATGGGGTTAAATGCAGAATCTATACAGATCATGAGAGTTTAAAGTATATTTATACTCAACCGGATTTGAACATGCGACAACGTCGGTGGTTAGAGCTCATGGCTGACCACGACTTGGAGTTTGTGTATCACGAGGGGCGAGCAAACTTAGTAGCCGACGCATTAAGCAGAAAGTTGAAACATTCGTTGTCTGCTTTGAATGGAATTGAGGAGTTGCATCGGGACTTTGCTCGGCTAAACTTGGAAGTGGTACGTACGGGTGAATTGAAGGAGAGTCTAAGTGCCTTGGTAATTCGGCCTTCGTTTTTCGAGGAGATTTTGACTTCTCAAGATAAGGATCCGAAGTTGTTGAAATTTAAAGGAACAGGCTCGAGAAGGTAAAGCGGAGGGATTGTTGGTTCATGAAGATGGGAGCTTGAGATTTAAGGGTCGTTGGTGTCTACCGTCGGGGGAAACATCCTTGAAGGAACGTATCTTGGATGAAGCACATTGTACAAAATTTTCCGTTCATCCGGGCGGTGATAAAATGTACCAAGATCTTAAGCTGATGTTCTGGTGGTCGGGAATGAAAAAGGATGTTGCTGAATATGTATCGCGTTGTTTGACCTGTCAAAAGGTTAAGAGCGAACATAAAAGACCTGGAGGTTTACTGCAACCTTTAGAAATTCCGGTGTGGAAATGGGATGATATTTTTATGGATTTTGTCGTGTGTTTGCCTCGGACAAAGGCAGGGAATGATACCTTATGGGTAATAGTGGACCGTCTGACTAAATCAGCATGTTTCATTCCTATGAACTGTCGCTGGGAGATGGAGCAATTAGCCCGAGCTTATATTAAGTACGTTGTGCGGTTTCACGGTGTGCCCCGCATTATTGTGTCCGATAGAGATACTCGGTATTTGTCAAAATTTTGGCAGACCTTGCAACAAGCCATGGGTACTACGTTACTGTATAGTACATCGTTTCATCCTCAAACAGATGGGCAAACAGAGCGCACGAATCAGATTTTAGAGGATATGTTACGAGCTGTTGCCATGGAGTGGCAAGGGTCATGGGATGAGCATTTGGATTTGGTCAAATTTTCTTACAATAACAGCTATCAGGCCTCGATTCAGATGGCTCCCTTTGAGGCTTTGTATGGACGCCGTTGTCGTAGTCCAATTTATTGGGATGATTTTACCGAAGCTGTTACTTTAGGACCCGATTTGCTTTCTCAAATGACCGAGAAAGTTAAGATGATTCGAGATCGTTTAAAAGCGGCTCAAGATCGACAAAAGTCCTATGCCGATTTAAAACGATGACCTGAGGAGTTTCTCGTGGGCGATCAAGTGTTGCTTCGCGTGTCGCCTATGCGTGGAGTGGTGCGCTTTGGTGCTCATGGAAAGTTAAACCCTCGCTACATCGGTCCCTATGAGATTTTGGAACGCGTGGGCAAAGTGGCGTATCGGTTAGCTCTTCCAAATACCTTGGAGAAGGTATCATGTTGCTGCTTCTCATATCTTAGATCCCGAACCTTTAGAATTAGACCCATCCTTGACCTATGTAGAGCGACCGGTCCGAATCTTAGATAAGAAAGTTCGTAGTACTCGACGAAAAGATATTTCCATGGTCAAAGTTCTATGGTCAAATCACGAGCGTGAGGCCGCTACCTGGGAAACCGAGGACTCTATGCGGGATAAGTACCCTCAGCTCTTTCAGGTTAGTCGCGTTACGGGGACGTAACTCCTTTAAGGGGGGTAGAGGGCGATAGGAATTTCGCGCGCGTATAGTTAAACTTCTTTGAATCGACTTTTATATGTGCAGTGTTGTGTTGTGTGCTGGTCGGTTTCATGTAAGTTACGAGGGCGTAACTTCTTTTAAGGGGGGGAGTCTGTAACACCCCGTGAATTTGAATGAATTAATGTTCGAGATTAAAACAAAATAATAATCAAATATAAGAATTTGAGTGACTAATTATGTGACAAACGATATCGGTAATTGTCGCGTAATGAGTTATCGTTATTTATCTGATATAATGTTCATGAGTGGTAAAATTAAACTTAAGCAATTAATTTCATTTGGATTAATTAATTCAAAAATAATAATAATAATAATAATAATAATAATAATAATAATAATAATAATAATAATAATAATAATAATAATAATAATAATAATAATAATAATAATAATAATAATAATAATAATGTAGTAGTAATTATGGGGGTTAATGGAGGGTTTTTGTAACTCCCTTCTTAAGTGAGTTTTATGGCAAAATTAAGAGGGGGTTATGGGTAGCTTAAGGGTTGTTAATTGTGTATAAATTGGGTTGTTTGTAAGATAGTTTTTCCTTTTTGCCTTACTTTACAAATCAAACAAAGAATTCCCCTTTTCTTCCTCTTTGTTTTCGGCTGCCACTAGAAAAAAAAAAGGGATTTTTGTCTTCATTCAATCTTTTTATTTCAAAAGGTAGGTGAAAATTCAATTGATAATATTAGATTTTATTTTCTTTTGAAGAAAATTATGTTTTCCTTATAAAATATGGTGATATCCTATGACTTTTTAGGAGGATTGAGTATTTCTATGTAATTTTTATTTATATAATCCTTTAACAAAATTAATTTGTTAAAAAGGGTTAATATAATTTGTGTAAAGTTTTTCATTTGATTTATATTCTTTAACAAATTCAAATTTTGTTATGAGAATAAAACCTTTTGATATTTAAATTTTATTTATGATCTTAAAATCCCTAGCAAAATTCCAATTTGCTAGAAGGAGTTTAGTTGTGTGAATTAAATGAAACAAACATTCATGTTTTGTATTTTTGTGTATAAATTCCTTAACAAAATTTGATTTGTTTTAAGGGGTTGAATTTATTTATATATGTGGTTAGAATCATATGGGCGCTTGGCTTATGAATTCTACAAAAAAATATATAATAGTCGATGTGTGCAAAGATCAAGTATTTAATTCTATTATTTGAATTTATCGTTTTAATATGTGTTTGAATGGTTTCGTGTTCGATGGTGGATAAATTTACGTGTGGGATAGTAATTATATGTGGTTGAAATTGTTAAGAGATTGTGTATTAAGAATTTGGATTTATGTTGTTTTACGATTCGGTTTTTGTTATTTTCTTAGTTATGAATTGTAAAGTGGATCTTCCTTTTCATATGAAAGGAATGGTCGAAATGCGATATTATGTTATATGGCACGAATTTCCGGACAGCCATAGCTGTCCCGGAAGTGACGCCTCATATTCCTTTAAGAGGGATGTGTTTTCGTTGTCGTTTTGTTTAATTGGCATATTAAAGTCGTTTAAACGCTTAAAATAATTAAAAATAGTAAATGGATTTTAGAAATTTTGAAAATTGGTGTCCAAGGTAATTGATGCGTTCCGGACGCAGTGGTGAAGTCGGATTTTTCATTTGGATTTTCTAAACTGTCCGAATTGACAGTTTAAGTTTCTGGTTTGAAATGGAATTTTGAGTTATTTGGAACTTGATGAAATCAATTAAAATTACTAAGTCTTATTGATATGTTAGTGGTATAGAATGAGTTAGAGGTGAAAACACGTTCTAATACGTGTTCGTTTTGTGTGTTTGTTTGTTTAGGACCTCGATTCATAAGAGGGTGAAATTCATGTAGCATTTGAATTATCGTTGTTTGCTGTTGCTTAAAGGTACACGCTTAGACCATACATTATATGTGGTTATGCAAGTAATGTTGTTTCATTCTTGATTATTGCATTGTGACTCACATAAGGATTAGACACCTCAAATAATTTGAAAGAAGTTTAACTTGGGAATTGAGGATGGATGTTTTGGTTATCTCAATGGGTTAATATTTTTGGATTGGATTATATATTTTTGTTCCCATGGCAGTTTTGGATCATTACGGTCACCATGGGGGTATGCATACTTTAACCTTTGACGACCCGAACAGGACGGGCAACGTCTTAGGTCGGTGGTTGCCTTGGGATTAGCTCTCCCAAGTGTATTCCACCAAATGAATTGGATTATTACTTGGACGACCCGAATAGGACGGGCAACGTTTCAAGTGGGGGTTTTTGAATAAATATATACATTAGAGCCTTTGCATGCTAGGGTGAACACATTGCTTGTTTTCCACTTGTTGATATTTTGTATGTTGTCTCTGACGTGTATTGGATTGTTCTTTTGAACTTGCTTCCGTTGTCAATCGACAACTAGCAGGTTGATTGCAGGTGGGAATTGGAGTGAGGTCGAAGTTAGGATCACGTCACCACAGACTGCGTTTCATGTAATAATAAATATAGAAGAAATAATTTACACTTGTGTAATGAAATTTAAACCAGTTTGTTTTTGTCGTTTCGTTAGTAGAGGCCGTTGGGTTCTCAAGTTGTATTATGAACTTTACAATCCTGTTGCTACCATATGCTTTAATTTTCGCTTAGTTATATTCCTTTATCAATGGAACGTTGACGATCTTGGATGGGAATCTTCCCACTAAGTGTCCAGTTGTGAACCAGATTCATATTTTTATATGATTATCCGGCTCACGCGAACCGGACCGTTACAACAAATTTTAAGGTAGTAGTGGGGTCCATTTAAAAGGTGGTAGTTAGGTATTTTAATTGATTAAATTAATTGTAAAGGTGGTAGTGGAGTATTGGAAATTGGAAAAGTGGGGGTATTTAGGTAAAAAAAGAATAGCCAAAAAAGGAAATGGGACAAGTAGTATGGAATTGCCAAAAAAGGAAATGGGAGAAGTAAACTGGACCGGAGGGAGTAAGAAAAAACTCATTGAGTGTTAGGTTACCTACAATATTACATTTTCCTCATGTGTTTTTAGAGAAAAAAACTAGAATTATATCTCGGTTGTTTTTGCTTCGGCCTTCATACAGATTAGGTGTTTGATTTGATTACAGGTGTTGAAAATAATGTGACTCGAGTGCATAATTGATGTGTGCATTCATATGTGCAAATAATGGGATGGAATCCTATGAGATTGTTTAATGGGTAAATTAAGTTGGTAACTTAATGTTTGCGATTGATGATGGTGTGCAACTGTGAATACTTTCTTGAAGTAATAAAGGAAATGAAGTATGATTTTATCATGAGAGTTATCCGACTTAATGAAGTAGTGCAAAAGTTTGGTAACGATGCTTTACAATGCTTAGTCGAGCAAAGTTGTCAGAAAGCCTTCTGTAGGTCGCTCGACTAGGTTGCTCGACTGAGTGACCTCCTGGGTGGGTCGAGCGAACAAACAGAATACTTCCAGTAGCTTCATGTAGCCCGCTCAACTAGGACACTCGACCGAGCGAGCCTCTGTTTTGGTCAAGCTTCTGATGTTTTCTTGGATGCTGTTTTTGACTCTTCAAGTCTTTGGAGTTGTTTCAATGTTATTAATTCATAGTGCGATCTCATTTATGAATAGGAAGCTCGTTTGTTCATCCAAACACATCAAACACAAACCCCTAATGCTAAACACATAGCCTTTGTTATTCTCTTAGACAATTGTAATACTATGTCCGTAAAGTAGTTTTACTCCATTGAAATAATATAAACAAGAAACTACACACCATGGAGAAAGTAGCCATCATTGGGTGAACCT
Source organism: Amaranthus palmeri (assembly GCA_019776075.1). Lineage (NCBI taxonomy): Eukaryota > Viridiplantae > Streptophyta > Magnoliopsida > Caryophyllales > Amaranthaceae > Amaranthus > Amaranthus palmeri. The sequence goes on from JAAKBH010001227.1 coordinate 8,701, forward strand.
CCTTAAATCATTGTGTTATTTTTTGCATTTTAGTTTCTTTCAAACATTAAGTCATTGAATATCGTTATCGTTCATAAAGGTACTTCGAACCTTATCGATCTTAGCTCTCATTATAACAGGGATATTGTATTGACTTAAATATAGCATGTATTTTCCATTTATATATACTAACTTTAGCACGGGGGGTAATCAAGAAAGAAAGGCAATGGGAGTATTTTAGATGTTTTAAGTGTTTGATTTGATTTCCACTTATTTACGTGCAAAAATAAATTATTTGGCTAACTCCAGTGTTTTGTGAACCCCTCACAAGTCACAAGTCATGGCCTCAGGGGTGAGCGGTATTGCTGTTGCAAAAATCTAGTTATTTGTTCCTTCAACATTTTGATTGGAGTGAAATATCGATCCTCTGTTTATAAAACAAAAACTGAAGGCGGTTAGTATTCAGAGAATTATGACATTGTATATTGTCCAAAAAACGGAGAGCTCTAAATATTCTTTCTTAATAGCCTTTTGGAGGATTTCTTTTCAATGGAGATTGATTCTTTATAGACATGTAGCTGCTACTCATTAGTCCTACAATGCACTATGTGACTGAGTAATAGACAATAAGTTACAGGTTATCTAATGGAATGATATGACCTCAGTTTGTGTCTACATTTTCACCATCTTCACCTTGTAATATTTTGTTAGTTTGTTTAACACATTTGACTTTGTTTCTGGACATGTAATGAGAATCTATCATAGCTGGTGTATATCTCTAACATTCGATATTCATCAACATCCCTTTGTTTATTTTGTAATTCCCAATCTAATTACTGTGTTCTCCAAATCTCTTTTCAAAATATCGTTTTTATAGCCTGCATCTTTCATTATACATTTAGGAGTTGATTACACGAACGTGAAATATATCGGTTTTGCTCCCTCAGTCCGCAGATGCTTATATCTAGTCAATTGTTATTTGTTTGATTACTGATGGTTATACTTCAATCTATCATACAACAGGTTTTTGTTCAGTCTGATGTGCACGAAGTGGCAGTTGACATGAGAACACAGTTTGATTTTGTGTCAAATATACAACATGTCGACGTCATTGACCCTAAGTTTGTTTGTGATCCTGATGGTTGGCTTTTGAATAATCCAATGGGGATTAGGACTGAGAGAGAGATCCATGCAGAACTCGAAGGTGCTAAAATATACAGACGGATGTATCAGAAAAGAACGTGATTTCTGTTGGTTGATGCTTTGCCATTGAACTATGCCAGCTATGCCAAAGTTGCTCCAAGTTTTACAACATACATTGCCTTACACCTATGCAACAAAGTGGCTGTTACCTAGGCATTTCACATATTCATTTCATTCACCTTAATTACAATTCGTAGTGGTTTTGAGGGCCTCAGATTACTTGGAAGACCTTCTATCAAGTGTCGACTTTTGCTAAGGTACTTTTCTTTACTAGCTTCGGCTTCCTTTTTCACCTCAAAGCTCGGAAAAGCAAGGTTATTGTCCCTAAAATCACATATAAGAGCAGATGTGGATTATATTATTTGCTTTTTCGAAAAGTTACTTCAGGAAAAAGATGTACATGTTTGAAAGTTGAATTACTTACATTGAATATGGCAGTCCCCCCTTCTCTAGGATTTTGAGATTTTAAGCTACCTATTCTTCCCACTCTTCTATTTCTTTTATGATTCCCTTTCAAATTAGATTTACAATCAAGGAATCTTCATATAAATTGTCATAAATGTCATAAATTTTCCCTCTCTGGTTGTGTATTAGAATTCTATGTTGTTTCATCTTTTTATGAACGAGAAACTGCAGCATTTATTGGCTTTCGTCAATTTTATCAGCATATGAGGCAATTGAACTTCTTGAGCATCTTCTACGGGTTGTACGGTTAAGTTGTCTTCACCTTCACTCAGCTGTAGAGGCTTGAAGATTTTCCAAAAGAAATGTTAATTCATATTTCATTGATCTCCATTAAAATCGTAATGTTCTCTTTACACATTTGTGTCCGAATTGTCTTGTGCAATATAGTTGCTTGAAATCATTAATGTATTCATGAATTTCATTGTTGGAGGGAAGTAGTCTCAAGAGAATTTGTAAGATAAGAATAATGAAGTAATAGAAAGCTTATGTTTGTTATGAAATGTTCTCTTTACACATTTGTGGTTTAAGGTAAGGTATTTGTTTCAGATTACTTGTTGAATCTGTTGATTTTTCGTTTCAGATTGCTTGTTGAATTTGTTGTTTAGGGTTGATTTTTCTATTTTTTTTCGCAAATTCATTTCAGTTTTTTTGCAAATTCTTCAAGCAAACAATGAATTTGTTTCAATTTTTTCGCAAATTCATTCATTTAATTTGTGCATTTAATTTAATTCGTTTAGGGATGATTTTAGGGTTGATTTTTTGATTTTAGGGTTGATTTTCGTTTCAATTTAATTTATTTACTGTTGATTTTAGGGTTGATTTTTTTGATATAGGGTTGCGATTTTTGATACTATGTCCTCTCTCGTTCTACAAAGATAATATTGACAATTGAAGAATCAGAAACATCCATCAACAGTGAACAAGAATGCTCAAATGCATCTATGCAATTGGCTGAATTAGAAGGTTATTTCCTATTTACAAGTTCCTGCTTTGGCTGAATTAGTTAGCTCAAATTCATCTTTGTTCTGCTTTGCTTGGATTATGTTTTATTAGCACGTAATATCTCTGTAAAGCATTATATTTTGTTCTGGTAAAACAAGAGATAACATGTAGAAAGCATCACATATTTATTAAGAAAGCATCACGTATGTATGAAGAAAGCATGACATAACAGCTGTTAAATGGGTATGACTTGATGAGAAATGCTATATTGAGATATGGAATTTGTTCTACAAACAAGAATGCTATATGGAAATAGTAGCACATTTGTTCATCAAATTCATCTACTATTTGACATTTAATTATTTTTAATTGGATATTTTGTCATTAATTACCGATGAGATATGAATTTTTAGTTGAATATTTTAATGAAAGCATCACACTTCAATGAAATCATAAGTTTATCAAGAAAGCATCATTTGTTCATCAAAAAGCCATCACATTTTATCATTAAAGCATAACATTACATGACTTGAGAATAAGTTGGCTCAATATGAGTTCAAAAAGTAGTAGCACATTTTTTATAAGCAAGAATCACATATATATTAATACAACATCACATATGTTCAGAATTTAATTCGTAGATTGTTGTTTTTGTTGTGTAATATTTGAATCACATGTTAATTAATATAGCATTACTTGTTTATTAAGAAAGTATCACATGTTAATTATATAAAAGCATCACGTGTGTACTATGAAAGCATCACATGTTAATTTAGAAAGCACCACATGTTTATCACATTTTTAGAGTTTAGTACATTAAAAATCACATGATTATAAAGAAAGTATCAAATGGCATCACATGTGATTCTTTATCATCACATGATTATTAAGAAAACATAACATATTTATGTAGAAAGCATCACATGTGTATTAAGAAAGCATGAATAAAGCATCACATTATGATTTGATCATTAATGAAAACCTGGAGAGCATCACATATATAAGAAAGTATCACATATTAATCAGTAAAGCATCACATGTTAATAAAGAAAGCATGAAACATCACATATTATTAAGAAAGTATCACATTTGTTTATGTTGCGTAATTTTTGAATCTCATAGTATCTTTTTTTATTAAACAGTGACAAAAACTCCGAGAACTGTAACACATGTTAGTCTTAACGGTTCTACTGTGTGGTTTCCTTATTGTGAGGATGATAAGAAGCCATTCGTTGGTTTGTTCTTTGAAAATTTAGAAAAAGCGTTTGATTTTTATACTAGGTATGCAAGAAATTGTGGTTTTGATATACGTTCGGCTACTACATACAAATCCAAGGGTGTTAATGTGTTGAAATACTTTGTTTATAGTAGGAGGATTTTATGGTATCTAGAGTTAAGAAAAATAAGGGTGATACTATACAGTATAAGAGATCAACCAAAAGAGTTGGTTGCAATGCGAAATTGGAAAGTGAATATGAGCCAAAAAGGCTTGGCTTTGAAGCCTCAAATTCTTAAGAAAGTTTAGTCAAACTAAACAAAGTCAGTCCACGTTTATTAAGAATCTACTTTTTAGGGTTCCGTACATTAAGAATCATAGGTTTATCATCACTTATTTATTAAGAAAGTATCACATGTTAATTATTTATAAAGAATCACATGTTAATTAAGAAAACATCACATGTTTATCACATGTTTAGAGTTCAGTACATTAAGAATCACAAGTTTATCATCACATGATGATTAAGAAAACATAACATATTTATGTAGAAAGCATCACATTATGATTAGGTCATGAATAAAAACTTGGAAAGCATCAAATATTATTAAGTATTACATACAATGTTATTAAAATCGCGATCCGGATCGTAAAATCGTACGATTTTACGATTTCACCTGGGCCTTACGAGTTGGATCGGAAGTGAAATCGGAATCAAGTAAAATCACCCATAAAATCGGTAAAATCGGGTGAAATCGGGTGAAATCGGTAAAATCGGACCGATTTTACCGATTTTACCAAAATGCTTAAAATTAACCACATGACAATTTTTACTTTCAAAAAAACCCTATATCTCAATTTACCTAAATCTTTATACAGCAGCCCGCAGCCTACGCCTTACCTCCAGACCTCATTCTTCTCTCTCATTGTTTTATTATTATTGAATTTGTGCGGGATGTGTGAATTTTTTTATTGAATTAAATAGTATAATTGATTCATTTTTATTGATTACTCATGTTGGATTAAATATTAGTATTATGTAGTTAATGAGTATTTACTTATTTATTTATGATTAATTTTGCTCATGAGTATTTTGTTAATTACTCAAGTTTGTCAACTTGTACTTGACTTTATTAGTAAATGGTGTAATTTATATTGCTTATCATGTAACAGTGAAGACGTGAACTCATGAAGTAACTAACTTGACTTTTGTTTTATTACACAATATATTGATATAATAGGTAATTTTAAATGTTTCTTTTACATTTAAAATGTCTTGAAATAAATACAAACTTCAAAAACTACTTAATTGAGAAAAATTGGTAGAATCGATCGATTTTACGATTCGATTTTACGATTCGATTTTAAAAGGGGCTTCCGATTCAAAGTAAAATCCCGATTTTAACAACCTTGATTACATATTAATTTGTAAAGCATCACATGTTAATAAAGAAATCATCACATGTGTATTAAGAAAGCATGAATAAAGCATCACTTATTATTAAGAAAGTATCACATATTTATATGTAAAGCATCACATGTTAATTAAGAAATCATCACATGTGTATTAAGAAAGTATGAATAAAGAATCACATGTATATTAAAGAGAACCTGATAAGTATCACATATTTATCAGTAAAGCATCACATTGTAATAAAAAAAGCATCATATATTTGCATCTTAATATTTGCATTTCTATAATTAAAAAAGCATCACAAATTGAGTCATTTACAAACTACACAAAAGTGCTTTCAGATACTGTTAAGTTTTGCAAAATATAAAGTCATTTACAAACTATCCAAAAGGTTTAGTCAAACTACACAAAGTCAGTATATTACAAAACTACTTTTTTGCTCTTTTCTTTCCAATTATCTTCGAAGGTGATGAAGGTGAAGGTGTTGAATCAAGATCAGATATTCTTAAGTCGAAGTTAGGCCGGTCGGTATCAGTTGCTCTTTTTCTTACCACTCTAATCTTGCCAACCATTTCATCAATCTCCTTTAATACTGTCTGGTCGAAGTACCACTGTGATAGTGTAGGTGAATCTGATGATGGTCCAACCTCTTGTACTTGATTCCCTTTTGCCTTAAGCTTCAACAATCTTAATAAATGGCGTTGAGTAATAATTTCCATATTCCTCTTCATATTGTTCACTTCTTCCTTAAGTTCCTTAACAAAGAACATAAGAAAAAATAGTTCAATTTAATCCAAGTCTTATGAAATGTGTTATGGATATAAAGTATTACTTTTAGTTTGAAAATGTGTTACTTGTTTTGTTATGATGCAAATATGAATTTATGCTTTATGATGCAAATACAAAATCAAATGCGAAAAATATAATATAACATACATCAGCAGCTGATTCATGACTTTGATGATCAGAGGATGCCACCAAACCATCTGGAATTGGAATTCTGAGATAATTAGAATTCTGAGATACATTCCATTGTCCTCTAACTCCACGTCATCGTCGTGCGAATGCTTTCTTAAATTCTTTGAAATCGGGTATATATTTCCATCAAAGTCACCCAATCCAAAGGAACGAGCATTAAGTTCAACTTGCGCCGTTTTCTTCAACTTATCATAAGTCCAGTGTTGGATTAAATGTAACCTTGATGATGGAAAAATACTTAAAGAGCTAGCTCTATGGTAAAAGCATATCTCTAATATGGCCATACAAGAAGGGATATTCTACAGATTTTTTGTTTGGCATCTCTCCAAACCACTTTTACACCTCTCAAAAACAAGACCACACCAATTAAGATTTTTGATCTCACTCACCTCAATCAATGGTTTGAGTAAACTAATATCAATTGTATGTGAATTGGGAGTCAAGTATGTTAATATTGAATACATCACAAAATATTTCTTAAACTCATCCCCTCCATCAATTAACTCACGTACTATTTTGTGATATAGTACATCAGTAGATAAATCCTTCTCACCAACACAATCCAACTTTTCTTTCCATTCCTCAAACAAATCACACTCTAAAATGTCTTTATTTGGTTTAATAACAACATTGTCACCCAAAGGCAAGCAAAATATATCACAATTATCATATTCAGTGATACTATACTTGCATTATTGATTCACAATAAAAACGAAAGTACTAACATCATATTGCTCAATAAAATACTTGGTCATACCATGATAACTCTTCTTAATATTTAACATAAGAAGACCATCAAAGCCAATATCGTTCAAATCAGCCTTTTGTTTGTCATTCAACTTCTCACACAACAAACTCATTTGAGAAGGAGATAAAAGCATGTGAAGTTGACCTATTCTTCTGAAACCAAGCAAAGCATCATATGTTTATGAAAAAAGCATCACAATATAAACAAGAAAGCATCACATTTTAATCAAGACAACATCACAGTTTGATAAATTAGTAGCATGGAAGCATCACTTTTGATCAGAATGTGAACAAGAAAGCATCACATGTTATTTAGAAAAGCATCACATGTTTATCAAGGAAGCATCACAATTTGATAAATTACAAAAGAAAGCATCACATGTTATTTTGAAAAGTATAACATGTTAATCAAGGAAGCATCACTTGTTAAAAATGTGATGCTTTACTGATAAATGTGATGCTTTTGTGCTACTAATTAATCAAACTGTGATGCTTTCTTTATTAACATGTTATGCTTTTCTAAATAATATGTGATGCTTTCTTCTGTAATCTATCAACTGTGATGCTTCCTTGATTAACATGTGATGCTTTTCTAAATAACATGTGATGCTTTCTTGTTCACATTCTGATCAAATGTGATGCTTCTATGCTACCAATTTATCAAACTGTGATGTTTATTTAATTAACATGTGATGCTTCTTTGATCAACATTTGATGCTTTCTTATTCATATTGTGATGCTTTCTTCATAAACATGTGATGCTTTACTTGATTTCTAAAGAATAGGTCAACTTTACATGCTTTCATCTCCTTCTCAAATGAGTTTGTTGTGTGAGAAGTTGAATGACAAATAAAAGGCTGATTTGAACAATATTGGTTTTGATGGTCTTCTTTTGTCGAATATTAAGAAGAGTTATCATGATATGGCCAAGTATTTTATTGATCAATATTATGTTAGTACTTTCGTTTTTATTGTGAACTAGTATAAACCCCGTGCATTGCACGGAATTTGTAGAGTAAATTTTTCTAAAATATAAATTTTAAGTAATTGTACAATTGCATATTATCATTATGAAATTTTAGTTCAATAAATAATATTTAAGAATATATTCAAATGGTTTATAAAATTATAATGGCTCAATAAATAATTAAATAAAAGAAAAATTAAAAATTAAAAAAAATTTGCATATCATTATTATGAAATTATAATAGTTTAAAAAGTAATATTAATATAATGTCATTAATTTCAAAAAAAAATATAATGTCATTTACCAAAAACATTTTCTGATATTATTGGAAATTATTTATTTTGAGTAATTGTTTATAAAAATATATTGGCTCACTGACTAACTAATTAAATAAAAGAGTAATACAGTAATCAAAAAATTTGCATATTATTATTATGAAATAATAATAATTAAAAAATGTAATAATAATATATAATTGAATTAATATAACAATATAAAAACTCAATTCATTTTGGATGGAATAATATATTGTCATTACAAAAATATTTTCCTAATGTTACCGGAAGTTAATTATTTTGACGGTACAACATATTGTATTAAAGGAAAATATTGTAATTAGATTACAATTTTTTTTTTTTTTTTGAAAACAAACACGAAAAAATTTTATTATCTCAAATCAAACAATACAATGTCCTCCACCCAAGAGGGGCCACCATTATACCACACATTAGAACAAATAGAAGTCGACGCCTTCTTAGCTAACAAATGAGCAATCCTATTGGCGTCCCGATAACAAAAATCGAATGAAAAAGATTGGGGACCTAAAGTCGAGCCCAAGATGTTCTGGATAGCCACTTGATTGTGAAAAGAACGGGTGGAAAGTCGTTGGAGGGCATGGACTACAACTTGAGCATCACCTTCAATTATCACACGACCAGGCCTGTAATTTGGCCAGCTCCACGGCCCAAGCAAATGCCTCGATCTCGGCCCGCTCAGAGGTTGTAATAGGCCATAGTGTCTTGGCGGCTGAAATAAGAACTTCTCCAGCTTCATTACGAGCCACAACTCCAATCCCGCATCGGTCCTCCCTCTCACGAAAGGCAGCATCCACGTTCATCTTAACGACGCCAGAGTCCGGGGGCTTCCAAACAGCTTTCTCACGAATCGGCTTGTCCCGAGCTTCTTTATTATTAGCTTTCCTGTATTCATCCAACAAATCATTAGCTTTAGCGAAGCATAAATCCGGCGAGATATGAATTTTATTAAAAATAAGCTCGTTCCGAGCATTCCATATTTGCCATAAGATCATAGTAAATAATTCGGCTTCGCTAAACGATTTAGAATGAATAATCATCCCAAACCATTCTCTAATCGACACGAACTCAGCGGGAAAATCATTATCGGAAAAATACAAGCGCCAAACATTACGAGCCCAATTGCAATCACGAAGCACATGGGTGGAAGATTCCACCATACCACACCGCGGGCAATGGCCCTCAACCTCAATCCCTTTGCGTCTAAGGTTGCTCTTTGTCGGGAGAATATTCCACATGGCTCTCCACAAGAAAAGTCTAGCTTTCGGATGGACACGAAGCTTCCATAATTTCTGCCACAAAGGATCCTCCCCCGAAGAGCATTCACCATGACCAAGATTTTTCATAGCCAAAGCATAAGCGTCCCGCACTCGAAAAATACCATCTTTGCTCCCATTCCAAACACGAGCATCGGGCATACTAGAAGCTTGAATAGGAACATTTAAAATACGATTCCTGTCAAAAGGAAAAAATATGTCAGTAATCATGTTCTTATTCCAATGCTTACGCTCACGATCCATGAGAAGATCCACCGATGCATTCGGATCAAGAAACCGGTTGGGCGTGATAACTTTGCCCGTGCCATCACCTCCAAGCCAAGAATCCTTCCAAATTTTGATAGACGAGCCATCACCAACAGTCCATCGAACCCCAAGCTCCAAAACCGAGCGAGAACCCAATATACTACGCCACGAGTAACTTGCATTAGCACCAACTTTAGCATCCCAAATAGAAGACGTGGGAAAATAACGAGCACGAAGAGAGCGAGCTAAAAGAGTATTAGGAAAGATAAAGATCCTCCACAATTGTTTAGCCAAGAGCGCGTTATTAAAGACTTCAAGATTTCGAAACCCGAGACCACCCTCACGTTTTGGCCGACAAATGTCTCTCCATGCTTTCCAAGCGATGCCTTTAGACCCTTTGGAGGACCCCCACCAAAAGTTCCTAATAACCTTTTCCACATCGTCACAAAAAGAAACCGGGAGCTTGAAACAGCTCATAGCGTAAGTCGGAATAGCTTGAGCAACGGCTTTGATAAGGATTTCCTTGCCCGCCTTAGAAAGAAGCTTTTCCTTCCAACCTTTTAGCTTATGCCAAATGCGATCTTTGATGACGGAGAAAGAAAGTTTCTTGGAGCGATTAAAAGATGTAGGAAGACCCAAGTATTTGTCGTGGCTAGCAACTTCCGTAAACCCAAGAACCGAACTAATAGCCCTCCGAGTAGTCAAGTCAACCCCACTACTAAAAGATACCTCACATTTGTCCTTGTTAACCATTTGACCGGACAAATTTTCATAATGACGCAAGATCCCCAATAAAGAATTGGCTTCTCCAATATTAGCCCGAGCAAACAAAATGCTATCGTCTGCAAAGAAAAGGTGTGAAACGGTCGGAGCATGTCTAGAGATAGCAATGCCATGTAAGAGCTGATCCTGATGAGCCTGACTAATCAGTTTCCCTAAACCCTCAGCGCAAATAAGGAACAAATATGGGGAAATGGGATCCCCTTGCCGAAGACCCCGCTTGGGAGTTAGAACATCAGTCGCAACACCATTGACTAAAAAGGAGTACTGAACCGTAGTGACGCAAGACATAACCCTAGAAACCCAGATAGCAGGAAAACCCATCCGTATCATAACACAAGCCAAGAAGTCCCATTCGATACGGTCGTAGGCCTTACTCATATCGAGTTTAAGCGCCATCGACCCCCTCTTCCTAGCTTTATTAGTACGCATGGAGTGGAAAACCTCTGAAGAAAGTAAGATATTATCGGTAATCAAGCGACCGGGGACAAATGCGCTCTGACTTTCGTCTATAATGTCGGGGAGAATCGTCTTCAACCGATTAGCTAAAACCTTAGATATTAGCTTATACGACACGTTGCACAGGCTGATGGGGCGAAGATCCTTCATCTTGGAGGGATTCTTAATCTTAGGGATCAAAACTACATAAGTAAAATTCAAACCCTCGGGCATAATCCCATGCTCCAAAAAATTCAGAACCACATCACAAATGTCGTTACCAACCAAGTCCCAAAAACGTTTATAAAAGAGAGCGGGCATACCATCCGGGCCCGGAGATTTGCATGGATGCATCTCCGAAAGGGCCCGCTCTACTTCCTCCCTAGAATACGGCATAGTCAAAGAAGTAATCATATCACTAGTCAACCGATTACCCACAAAATCGACATCATCCACAGTAATTTCTTCACGAGAGCTAGAAAAAAGATTCCCAAAATAATCGAGCACCACACGCGACATACCCTCAAAGCTCTTATGCTTGATACCTCGATCATCCTCTAACCCCTTTAACTGATTTCTCCGTCGCCTATTTGAAGCTTTTGTATGAAAGAAAGACGTATTCTTGTCACCGTCTCTCAAGACGAAAGGGCGGCACCTTTGCCAAGCCGCAGTTTCTTGATGGACCCGAATCTGACGAAGCTCTTGTTCCACACGTCTAAACTCATCCACCACAACCGGAGTTTGAGGCAATTTTTGAACCTGCTTTAACTTCCTCAACAAAGCCCCTTCTCTATTCTGAGTGGCCATGTACACTTCTTTATGCCATTTCTTTAATAAAGACCCGCACTCCTCAATCACCTTGCACCAATCACCACCAAACCGGCTTTTCGATTTATCCCAAAAAAGACGAAGACTTCCCTCAAAATTATCATTATGCACCCAACGAGCCTCAAATCGAAAGATCTTGGCCGCATCCCTCCAATCCTCACGCCCCTCACTAAGCCGAGACTCCAAGGAAACAAGAAGAGGGGTATGATCCGATCCATCCCAAACCAAATTTTCCACAAAAGCCCCGGAAAACTTCCTAAACCAAGCACCATTAGCCACGACCTGGTCTAATTTTTCCTCAATGAAACCCTCGGTCCTATTATTACGCCAAGTGAACGGGTAGCCAACAAAATCAATCTCCCGAAGATCATTCTTGTCAAGACTATCACGAAACGCGCTAATATTCCTAAAGTCACAAAGACCACCACCCCTTTTTTCTGTTTCTTGGAGGACTTCATTAAAGTCCCCGCCCACAACCCAAGGATAATCAAACGCACGCCCCAACTCATTAAGCAACTCCCAAGAACGAGCCTTCTGACCACTTTCCGACCACCCATACAAACCGGTCAAACGCCAAGGAGAACCATGCATTTCATCTATCAGACAATCAATAAAGTGTAGACCATGATCGACGACTCTCAAATCCACCTCATCTTTCCAAAACCAAGCCAGACCACCGGCCCTTCCAATTGCCTCGACACCCATAAAATGATCAAAACCAAGCTTTTCTTTAACACGACGAAGCTCCGCCTCCGTACTCTTAGTTTCGGACAAAAACAAAATCCCCGGGGAAAACTTCCTCACTAAAGAACGGAGGGAAGTAATTGCCGCAGGACCCCCTAACCCACGGCAATTCCAAAAAATAATAGCCCTCATTGAGACCCGAGAGCCCATTGAGTGGGGCCCGCCACCTGATTATCAACCATACCCGTCATCGCAGCTTCAATGTCCATAGCACTAATACGTTTCTTAGCCCGACCACGAACCTCTGCATCCACCATAAACTCGTCTTCCCCGTCACACATCATAGATCGCTTGCCTCCAATAGGACAACCCGGACATGAATTCCCATTTTTAGCACTACGGTCCCGTGCCAGCTTTTTCCATCTTTGAACACGCTTACCAGTATACGATACCAACGTTTTCTCACGTCCCAAAGAATCAGAAGCCACCATAGACCGATTGCCCCCATCAAAGCCATTATCACACGAGGAAACTCCCACCCCATTCTGTGTTGTCGAAGCCAAACCATCAAGATCCTTTCCTTCACTATAATCCTCGACACCCCTATCCACGAACTCGCCTGTCTCCCTCCTTTCACAAGGACTCTTAACAACATCCGTGCCCTCCTCTTCCAAAACCCCATATCCTGCCCCAACCATATCATCATTAAGAGTAACTGTATCAAAACGAGACATCACTGAATTAATAAGAGCCGCAGGCACTTGGCTCTTACTAGACAAAGATGATTGTTTAGTAAAGAACAGCTTCTTGCCAACGGACTTTCCCGATATCCCATTGCCCTCCTCCTCTTCCACTCTCATGGGCTTCCAAGGCGACGCCTTTAACCACGTTCCGTAATTCTTCACCGGCGATTGATCCCCCCCAACTTCTTTGCATTCATTAGTGCCATGGCCAATCTTCCCACAGTAAAAACAGATTAAGGGAAGCTTCTCATACTTAATAGGACAAACACAAATCTCCCCACCCCTTATCTTTAAAGAAATTTGTTTCTTTAAAGGCTTGCGAACATCTAAAGAAACACGAATACGGAGAGACTTTTCCATACTCAAATACGCCGACCTATCCATGTCCAAGTATTCGCCAATTTTATCTCCAAGGACCCGTATATTCTCGTCATTATGCCTTCCTCGAAATGGTACATTGTAAACCCGAGCCCAAATAGGCAAATTAAAGAACTGGATATCCGAAGGTTTATGGGCATCTTGAATTTCAGAGAGAAGAAGAGCGATTTTATCAAAGTGCCATGGTTGGCCCATAAGCACCTTTTCTTTGTGTTTCCAATGATAAAATTGGAATTGGAAAGTATTCCGACCGATCATGTTTATATCCACACCATGTTGCAACACCCATACGTTCCTGATGGTTGACATAAAAGCTGTGGCATTAAGAGCCCTTTCCGACCATAATCTACCAACAAGACCAAGTGCAAGCCGTTCCTCTTCCTCCGTTGTACTATCATCCACCCAGTCACAACTCTCTTCTTGGGGCTCCCTTTGACCATTTTCTTGAAGACTATCATTATGGTGTCCATTCCCAGAAGTTTCTCCATGAGGATCCATTGCCGGATTAATACTATGATGATCCTCTCTTAGATTCATGGTTGATGAGTCCATCAACAAATATCCACAATCAAGAATCAAACAGCCGCCCACACTCAAAAGCAAACACCCTAGAAGACCACAAGAAAACACTCAGAAAAATAACAAAGAGAAGACAAAGCCGGCAAGAGCCCGGAGAAAGACTCCCTAACGGAGACGAAAAACTAGCAAGAACTAGACAAAACCCTTACTCACCCTAGAGAGAGAAAGAAGGGACTCTACTCATACGAAATATTAAATGAATTCACTCAATTAATTAATCACAATTAGATTACAATTAAAGTAATCTAATTACTTTGATTGTAATAATGTACTCTCTCCGTTCTTTTTTGTTTTTCCCATTTAGAATATTTCATTTTAGGAGAGAGAAATTTGGTTAAGATTTTTAAAACATTTATAGATGATAAAATATATCCATATGAGATCTCCTTAGATTCGTCTTAATGTAAACTTTTTTATCATATATTTTTTATAATTTTTTATAAGGCGTATTTAGAAATATTTAGGCTCGAAAGTTGCTTTGAAAACTGTGCAAAAAGTAAATGGGAAGAACAAAAAAGAACGGAGGGAGTGTGTTGTAATTATTTTTATAAATTTACTAACAATCTTATTATTTTTGGTATTAAATGAAAATTTTAGATTTTTTTGATACCTCATAATATTTTCAAAAGAATAGGATACTATTATTGCAATAATTTTAATAATTTCAAATTGTAAAACCATTTAAGATATTGAGATTCTATGTATTTTATAATTAAATCACCATTAATTTTGATGCATTAATTGGCAAATGGCTATTAGATTGCCATTTGTCATTTAACATCAAAATTATAATATTGTATGATTAATCATGCAAGTATAGTATCACTGAATATGATAATTGTGATATATTTTGCTTGCGTTTGAGTGAGAATGTTGTTATTAAACCAAGTAAAGATATTTTAGAGTGTGATTTGTTTGAGGAATGGAAAGAGAAGTTGGATTGTATTGGGGAGAAGGATTAATCTAATGATGTACAATATCACAAAATAGTACATGAGTTAATTGATGGAGGAGATGAGTTTAAGAGATATTTTGTGATGTGTTTAATATTAACATACTTGACTCCCAATTCACATAAAACAGTTGATCTTAGTTTACTTAAACCATTGGTTGAGGTGAGTGAAATCAAAAATCTTAATGGTGTGATCTTGTTTTAAAGAGGTGTAAAAGTGGTTTGGAGAGATGCCAAACCAAAAATTTGAAGAATATCTATTCTTGAATGGTCATATTAGAGATATGTTTTTATCTTAGAGTTAGCTCGTTAGGTATTTTCCATCAAGGTTACCTTTTATCCAATACTAGACATATGATAAGTTGAAGAAAAGGGCGCAAATTGAACTTAATGTTCGATCCTTTGGATTGGGTGACTTTGATGGAAACACATACCTGATTTCAAAGACGTTAAGAAAGCATTCACACGACAACGACGTGGAGTTAGAGGACAATGGAATATATCTCAAAATTCCAATTCCAGATGGTTTGATGGCATCCTCTGATCGTCAAATTCATGAATCAGCTGTTGATGTAAGTTATATTATATTTTTCGCATTTAATTTTTTATTTGCATCATAAACCATAAATTCATATTTGCATTGTAACAAAAATAGTAACACTTTTTCAAACTAAAAGTAACACTTTATATCCATAACACATTTCATATGACTTGGATTATAAAAGAAGTGAACAAGATGAATAGGAATATGAAAATTATTACTCAACATCATTTATCAAGAGGAATATGGAAATTATTACTCAACATCATTTATCGAAAGGGAATCAAGTACAAGAGGTTGGACCATCATCAGATTCACTTACACTATCACATTGGTACTCCGACCCGAAAGTGTTGAAGGAGATTGATGAAATAGTTGGCAGGATTAGAGTGGTAAGAAAAAGAACTGCTGATATCGACCGACCTAACTTTTACTTGAGAATATCTTATCTTAATATAACACCTTCACCTCCATCGCCTCCGAAGATGATTGGAAAGAAAAGAGCAAAAAAGTCGTTTTGTAATGTACTGACTTTGTTTAGTTTGACTAAACCTTTTGGATAGTTTGTAAATGACTCTATATTTTGCAAAACTTAACAATATCTGAAAGCACTTTTGTGTAGTTTGTATATGACTCATTTTGTGATGCTTTTATAATAATAGAAATGCAAATATTAAAATGCAAATATATGATGCTTTTTTGATTACAATGTGATATTTTATTGATAAATATGTGATACTTTCCAGGTTCTCTTTAATATACATGTGATTTTTTATTCTTGCTTTTTTGATACACATGTGATGATTTCTTAATTAACATGTGATGCTTTACTGATAAATATGTGATATTTTCTTTTAATAAGTGATGCTTTATTCATGCTTTCTTAATACACATGTGATGCTTTCTTTATTAACATGTGATGCTTTCTTAATACACATGTGATGCTTTCTTTATTAACATGTGATGCTTTATTACTAATTAATATGTGATACTTTCTTAATAATATGTGATGCTTTTCAGATTTTCATTAATGACCTAATCAGAATGTGATGTTTTATTCATTCTTTTTTTATATACATGTGATGCTTTCTACATAAATATGTAATGTTTTCTTAATCATCATGTGATGATAAACTTGTGATTCTTAATGTATTGAACTCTAAACATGTGTGTTATGCTTTCTTAATTAACATGTGATGCTTTCATAGTACGCATGTGATGCTTTTATAATTAGCATATGATACTTTCTTAATAAACAAGTGATGATAAATCTATGATTCTTAATGTACAAAACCCTGAAATGTAGATTCTTAATGAACATGGACTGACTTTATTTAGTTTGACTAAACTTTTTGAAGAGTTTGAGGCTTCAAAGCCAAGCTTTTTTGGCTCATCTTCTCTTTCCAATTTCGCCTTGCAATCAAATCTTTTGGTTGATCTCTAATACCGTATAGCATCACCCTTATTTTTCTTAACTCTAGATACCATAAAATCCTCCTACTATAAACAAAGTATTTCAACACATTAATACTCTTGGATTTGTATGTAGTAGCCAGACGTATATCAAAACCACAATTTCTTACATACACTAGTGGAAAAAGCACATTGGCTGCGGTTGTTTTGGGGGGTATAGGCTGCGGTTTTGACTCGCAGCCTTTGTAGTAGCAGCAAATGAGAAAAGCTTATCGGCTGCGGACATAAAAACCGCAGCCTATACTCCATTTTTAGAACAAAAAAAAAGCCATTAAAGGCTGGGGTTTTAGGTATGTCCGCAGTCTTTGATGGCTTTTTTTTTAATTTTTTTTCACTTTGTTTTCATGCAATATTTGATCTAAAAAACCCAGAAAAAACGAAATTTTTTTAAGATCTTGTTTCATGCAATAGATGAGAAATTTCTTTACATCTGAAAACTTTACAACAAAAAACGAAAGAACCCAGAAAAAAACTTTATATCTAAAAAGCTTAAATTTAAAAAACTTTAGAACAAAAACCCAGAAAAAACGAAAACTTTAGAATGAAATTTCTTCATCTTGTGGGTTGAACATTTCTTCTAGTCTTCTAGATCTGAAAAAACCCAGAAAAACTTCTTCTACATCTTGTGGGTTGAACATTTCTTCTAGATCTGAAAAAACCCAAAAAAAAATTAGAATGAGATAAAACGAAATGATGTGAAATTAAACCCAAAAAACGAAATAAAGATAAAAATAAAAAATAATCGAAAACCAAGAAATGATCGAAAAACCTAAAGACAAAGATAAAAATCACAGAAATTTAATACCTCATCATCATACTGATACTGCATCTTTTTCCGAGCAGAAAAAGGCAAGATGAAGTCCACGAGCCATATCTCGATCATACATAGCTCTAGTTCTAGGATCCGACAAAGTTTCATAAGCAAGAATGAAATTGAAATCTGCGTTTTTTAGAGACTTAGAGATTAGGGAGAGAATGAAAGAGATCTGCATTTTTTAAGG
The DNA here is from genome assembly GCA_019776075.1 of Amaranthus palmeri. Lineage (NCBI taxonomy): Eukaryota > Viridiplantae > Streptophyta > Magnoliopsida > Caryophyllales > Amaranthaceae > Amaranthus > Amaranthus palmeri. The sequence goes on from JAAKBH010001227.1 coordinate 26,846, forward strand.
TTTGAAGCAAGAATGAGATTAGGGTTTTTAATAACGGCGCCTCTGAAGGTTTTAAGAGAGAGATTAGGGTTTTTTAAGGTTTGAAGCAAGAATGTGAAATGAGGCGCTTGTAGGTTTTAAGAGGGAGATTAGAGTTTTTAATATACGGCGCCTCTGAAGGTTTTTATAACTCGAAGAACATTAGGGTTTTTAATACAAGAGGCGCCTTTTAATTTGGTGGGCTGGGTTATTCTTGTTTTTGACACTTATTGGCTGCGGACAAATAAACAAACCGCAGCCTTTTCCTTTTTTTTTTTTTTTTTTATTTTGTACATTGGCTGCGTATACACTTAAACCGCAACCAATAACTTTTTTTCCACTAGTGATACCTAGTATAAAAAACAAACGCTTTTTTCTAAATTTTCAAAGATCAAACCAACGAATGGCTTCTTATCATCCTCACAATAAGGAAACCACACAGTAGAACCGTTAAGACTAACATGTGTTACAGTTCTCGGAGTTTTAGTCACTGTTTAATAAAAAAAGATACTATGAGATTCAAATATTACGCAACATAAACAAACGTGATACTTTCTTAATAATATGTGATGTATTATTCATGCTTTCTTATACACTTGTGATGCTTTCATTATTAACATGTGATGCTTTACTGATTAATATGTGATACTTTATTAATAATATGTGATGGTTTTCAGGTTTTCATTAATGACCAAATCGTAATGTGATGCTTTGTTCATGCTTTTTTAATACACATGTGATGCCTTCTACATAAATATGTTATGTTTTCTTAATAATCATGTGATAATAAAGAATCACATGTGATGCTTTTAAAATTAACATGTGATACTTTCTTAATAATCATGTGATTTTTAATGTACTGAACTCTAAACATGTGATAAGCATGGGATGCTTTCTTAATTAACATGTGATGCTTTCATAGTACACATGTGATGCTTTTATAATTAACATGTGCTACTTTCTTAATATACAAGTGATGATGTATTAATTAACATGTGATTCAAATATTACACAACATAAACAACAACAATCTACGAAGAAAATTGATTAAATGTGATGTTGTATTAATATATATGTGATTCTTGCTTATAAATACTTTTTGAACTCATAGTGAGCCAACTTATTCTCGAGTCATGTAATGTGATGCTTTCATGCACTACAAAAAAAGTTGCAGCTACCCACACTTATATAGCAATGCTTAAATAAGTGAGGCAAATAATTTTGTAATTAGGCACACTTATTGCATTTAGTCATGCTTATTAAGTGTGACAATTTTAGTCTCACTTATAAGCATGGCTAAAGGTAACTTAAATTAATTTATACTATGTAAACAATTCAGCCATACTTTATAAGCGTGGCTAAATATCAACTAAATAAAAAAATAATGAAGTTAGCCATATTAATTAAGCGTGGCTAAACTTTAAGTAAAAAATAATATAATAATATTAGGCACACTAAATAAGCGAGGCTAAATGATATTTAAAACAAATAGCATTACATCAGCCACACTTAATAAGTAAAGCTAAATAACAATTAAAAACAAAATATACCCATGTTAAAATTCACTGGCTGGTATTAGAGAATGGCGTTTCATCTTCCAACCTTGTAATATTGTACTGCTCTTCATTATACTCTTGCAATATGAATGTTAGAAAAACCCTAATTGCAGGTAAATGTAGACACTTCTCTTCTCAAGCTTCTTTATAATTAGGCGATTCCAGAGCTGTAAACTACTAGCATTAGGCATCCCGGCCAGCACTACAAAAAATGTTGCAAATAGCCACGCTTAAATATGCAATTAGGCACGCTTATATGTGAGGCTGATGGATTTAGCCACGCTTAAAAAAGCGAGGTCTGTGCTTATGTGGGTAAATTTTAGGCACGCTTAATAAGCGTGGCTAGAATTACTCATTGCCACGCTTATAATAGTGGCTGGTGGTACCTACAGCCACGCTTATAGGTGTTGTAAACTATCCTCACTTAATAAGTGAGGCTAAATTATTTCATAGTCAATTACTTTGCTTGTGTTTTCACACACATTATAAGCGTGGCTAATGAGTATAATTGACATTTTAAATAATTTTGGCGGTAAATTACTATTATTATTATTATTATTATTATTATTATTATTATTATTATTATTATTATTATTATTATTATCATTATTAGTATTATTATTATTATTATTATTATTATTATTATTATTATTATTATTATTATTATTATTATTATTATTATTATTATTATTATTTTGGCAAATAAAAAACTTTTTCATTCACCAGAAAAAAGTCAAATACATCAAAACAAAGGACACTCGAAAAAAACCTATTTACATCAGTGTGGAACCGAGGCCAAAAACCAAGCCAACATATTGGTCAGCTAAACAAGATAAACAATGCCCACATAAATACACCAAACTAGCATCTAAGTAAGTGGCAACAGCTAAGAGCAACAGCCTCCACTAAAGATGCATCAACACTTGCACAAAACAGCAACCATATGCATGTGAGGCAGAACATCAGCAACATAGGCAGCACAACATACAGCAACAAGCCAGCAATATATCAACATGGCAGCAGCAAGTCAGCATCATTCCACGTTATATCAGCAACCAAAGAACATAGTAAAACAGCATCAGAGACAGAGCAGCACCAGAACAAGTGACAGAACAGGCATTTTAGCCTCAGCATCCAATTCAGCAGCGTTGCAATGTAGCAAGATTGGCAATCAAAATTAGCATTCTGTTTAAAACCCTCACTGGACCAAGGGAAAACTGCACATCGGGTCTGATCAGGAGCAACAACCGCACACCAACCAAGCATCCACATCTACTTCAAGCAGTCAGTAGGTTATATACAGCACCAACATCCAAGGATCAGCAAGCAGGCAGCAGCTACCCAAGGACAATATCACCACAACTAGTAGCAAACACACATCCAGCATCATTCCATTATATCAGGATATCAGTAGCACGCACACACTGATGAGCAAGGCATCAATATCACAATAGCGACATAAACAAACAATAGAAACAAACAACACCACACTTCCTCACCATCAACAATAACATCCCCCACCAAAAGCTTTGGATAGGCAGACAGAAATTCAGGTCTTCAAACCCAAAAGCTCCTTAATAAAAGGAGTTATGAACCCCAAATCTTCCACTCCCTCCATAAACCAAACACAGCCCTCAACCCAACACCAAACAGAGAAAACAACCTCAATCTGACCTCAGTAAAGGCACCAAAGTAAGCGCATTATTATTATTATTACTAATACTATTACTATTATTATTTTTTTTTTGGATAGCACACAACAACATCAAATTGAGCACACAGCAACTCGGCAGCACACTCAATGTACTAGCAGCGTCATTGGATAGAACACAACAGCATCAAAGGTCATGCAGCAGCATGAGCCAACACAAGGCAAAACCGAAGCAGCAGACCATGTACGCAGCCCATATGTAGACAGCAGCTCCAACGAGAGAACAATATACACCAGCTACCAACACAACATAAGGCAGCAAGACATAGGTAAAACAACAGCAGCAGACCAGCAGAATATAGTACCAACAGGTTTAGGAAGAGAACACTGGAATGCAGGAACAGTAGAGGACAATGGGAAAGGCTCAATACATCAACATCGTCACAGATGTTAATAACTTATATAGTCCAAAGAAATTGATTGGGACAAAATAAAAGGAACTAAAAGGTAAAAGGATGATTCTCATGTTTGACTTCAATTTATAAAGCTGTGGTTCAAGTATTCAATGAAACTAGAAGAAAATTGACAGAAAAAGGCAGGTTTATTCAATTTTCATCTTATTCCTCACCGATTTTAGTCAAAACAAAACAACCTTCCCAATCCATACAAATCACAGCCATAAAATGTTATCTCTTTATTTAATATAAAGCTCAAACGAAACCAAATGAAAATTCATTAAACCAGAATAACAGTACAAATAACAGTACAAAATTCATTAAGACAAATAAACCACGAAATCAAGATGAAGTACAAATACACCAAAATTAAACCAGTCCAAGAAAAACAATTAAACAAATACAACTCATAATTTAAATACTTACTTTAGAAAAGATGAAGCCACAAAAAAATTAATTTTTGCAGGAAAAGATAAAGCCACGAAAAAAGAGACAGTAATTGAGTCCTGAAAATGGATGCTGGGATTATAAAAAAAATGAACAGAAGGTAGTTTACACCTCTTGATAAACAGGCAAGAACCAAAAAATGAAATCAAGAGGTAGGGTTGTCGACATTCACCTGAAACAAGAAACTCACAGACCTTGCCGGGATGCCTAATGCTAGTAGTTTACACCTCTGGATTGCCTAATTATAAGGAAGCTTGAGAAGAGAAGTGTCTACATTTACCTGCAATTAGGGTTTTTCTAACATTCATATTGCAAGAGTATAATGAAGAGCAGTACAATATTACAAGGTTGGAAGATGAAACGCCATTCTCTAATACCAGCCCGTGAATTTTAACATGGGTATATTTTGTTTTTAATTGTTATTTAGCTTTACTTATTAAGTGTGGCTGATGTAATGCTATTTGTTTTAAATAACATTTAGCCTCGCTTATTTAGTGTGCCTAATATTATTATATTATTTTTTACTTAAAGTTTAGCCACGCTTAATTAATATGGCTAACTTCATTATTTTTTTATTTAGTTGATATTTAGCCACGCTTATAAAGTATGGCTGAATTGTTTACATAGTATAAATTAATTTAAGTTACCTTTAGCCATGCTTATAAGTGAGACTAAAATTGTCACACTTAATAAGCATGACTAAATGCAATAAGTGTGCCTAATTACAAAATTATTTGCCTCACTTATTTAAGCATTGCTATATAAGTGTGGGTAGCTGCAACTTTTTTTGTAGTGAAGGTCTGTGAGTTTCTTGTTTCAGGTAAATGTCGACAACCCTACCTCTTGATTTCATTTTTTGGTTCTTGCCTGTTCATCAAGAGGTGTAAACTACCTTCTGTTCATTTTTTTTATAATCCCAGCCTCCATTTTCAGGACTCAATTACTATCTCTTTTTTCGTGGCTTTATCTTTTCCTGCAAAAATTAATTTTTTTGTGGCTTCATCTTTTCTAAAGTAAGTATTTAAATTATGAGTTGTATTTGTTTAATTGTTTTTCTTGGACTGGTTTAATTTTGGTGTATTTGTACTTCATCTTGATTTCGTGGTTTATTTATCTTAATGAATTTTGTACTGTTATTTGTACTGTTATTCTGGTTTAATGAATTTTCATTTGGTTTCGTTTGAGCTTTATATTAAATAAAGAGATAACATTTTATGGCTGTGATTTGTATGGATTGGGAAGGTTGTTTTGTTTTGACTAAAATCGGTGAGGAATAAGATGAAAATTGAATAAACCTGCCTTTTTCTGTCAATTTTCTTCTAGTTTCATTAAATACTTGAACCACAGCTTTATAAATTGAAGTCAAACATGAGAATCATCCTTTTACCTTTTAGTTCCTTTTATTTTGTCCCAATCAATTTCTTTGGACTATATAAGTTATTAACATCTGTGACGATGTTGATGTATTGAGCCTTTCCCATTGTCCTCTACTGTTCCTGCATTCCAGTGTTCTCTTCCTAAACCTGTTGGTACTATATTCTGCTGGTCTGCTGCTGTTGTTTTACCTATGTCTTGCTGCCTTATGTTGTGTTGGTAGCTGGTGTATATTGTTCTCTGGTTGGAGCTGCTGTCTACATATGGGCTGCGTACATGGTCTGCTGCTTTGGTTTTGCCTTGTGTTGGCTCATGCTGCTGCATGACCTTTGATGCTGTTGTGTTCTATCCAATGACGCTGCTAGTACATTGAGTGTGCTGCCGAGTTGCTGTGTGCTCAATTTGATGTTGTTGTGTGCTATCCAAAAAAAAAATAATAATAGTAATAGTAATAGTAATAATAATAATAATAATGCGCTTACTTTGGTGCCTTTACTGAGGTCAGATTGAGGTTGTTTTCTCTGTTTGGTGTTGGGTTGAGGGCTGTGTTTGGTTTATGGAGGGAGTGGAAGATTTGGGGTTCATAACTCCTTTTATTAAGGAGCTTTTGGGTTTGAAGACCTGAATTTCTGTCTGCCTATCCAAAGCTTTTGGTGGGGGATGTTATTGTTGATGGTGAGGAAGTGTGGTGCTGTTTGTTTCTATTGTTTGTTTCTATCGCTATTGTGATATTGATGCCTTGCTCATCGGTGTGTGCGTGCTACTGATATCCTGATATAATGGAATGATGCTGGATGTGTGTTTGCTACTAGTTGTGGTGATATTGTCCTTGGGTAGCTGCTGCCTACTTGCTGATCCTTGGATGTTGGTGCTGTATATAACCTACTGACTGCTTGAAGTAGATGTGGATGCTTGGTTGGTGTGCGGTTGTTGCTCCTGATCAGACCTGATGTGCAGTTTTCCCTTGGTCCAGTGAGGGTTTTAAACAGAATGCTGATTTTGATTGCCAATCTTGCTACATTGCAACGCTGCTGAATTGGATGCTGAGGCTAAAATGCCTGTTCTGTCACTTGTTCTGGTGCTGCTCTGTCTCTGATGCTGTTTTACTGTGTTCTTTGGTTGCTGATATAACGTGGAATGATGCTGACTTGCTGCTGCCATGTTGATATGTTGCTGGCTTGTTGCTGTATGTTGTGCTGCCTATATTGCTGATGTTCTGCCTCACATGCATAAGGTTGCTGTTTTGTGCAAGTGTTGATGCATCTTTAGTGGAGGCTGTTGCTCTTAGCTGTTGCCACTTACTTAGATGCTAGTTTGGTGTATTTATGTGGGCATTGTTTATCTTGTTTAGCTGACCAATATGTTGGCTTGGTTTTTGGCCTCGGTTCCACACTGATGTAAATAGGTTTTTTTCGAGTGTCCTTTGTTTTGATGTATTTGACTTTTTTCTGGTGAATGAAAAAGTTTTTTATTTGCCAAAATAATAATAATAATAATAATAATAATAATAATAATAATAATAATAATAATAATAATAATAATAATAATAATAATAATAATAATAATAATAATACTTATAATGATAATAATAATAATAATAATAATAATAATAATAATAATAATAATAATAATAATAATAATAATAATAATAATAATAATAATAATAATAATAGTAATTTACCGCCAAAATTATTTAAAATGTCAATTATACTCATTAGCCACGCTTATAATGTGTGTGAAAACACAAGCAAAGTAATTGACTATGAAATAATTTAGCCTCACTTATTAAGTGAGGATAGTTTACAACACCTATAAGCGCACCAGCCACTTTTATAAGCGTGGCAATGAGTAATTCTAGCCACGCTTATTAAGCGTGCCTAAAATTTACCCACACAAGCACAGACCTCGCTTTTTTAAGCGTGGCTAAATCCATCAGCCTCACATATAAGCGTGCCTAACTACATATTTAAGCGTGGCTATTTGCAATATTTTTTGTAGTGATGATAAATATGTGATAGTTTTTTGATGAACATATGATGCTTTCTTGATAAACTTGTGATTGTTAAAGTGTGATGATTTCATTAAAATATTCAACTAAAAATTCATATATCATCGGTAATTAATCACAAAATATTCAACTAATAATATTTAAATGTCAAAAAGTCGATGAATTTGATAAACAAATGTGCTACTATTTCCATATAGCATTCTTGTTTGTAGAACAAATTCCATCTCTAACTATTACTAAAACAAAACATGCTTACATCATCACCTTTTAAAATTGCTTACGTGTCGCTTTCACATTAAAAGTTTTCCCTCTTAAATTAAATGATGATGTCATTGTTATTATGATCTTTGACTTTCTACTTTTTTTATTTTGAATATATTATTTTTCTTATTAATTATTTTTTTTTTTACTTTTTAGGTCAAATCATATTTAATGTATTAGCAAATTATATATTATATTTTATTTATTTTAATTATTTATAAAAAAATGTCAATTTTTTTTGTTAAATGAATATTATTTAGTGTATTGGATATTTTGAGATAGTTAAAACATAATACACTTTTACTAGGATTTTTTTGTTATTTATTTATACTCATAAAATTTGATAAAACCGTGCATCGCACTGGCACTATCTAGTATTTCAATATAGCATTTCTCATCAAGTCATACTCATTTAACAACTTTTATGTGATGCTTTCTTCATACATACGTGATGCTTTCTTAATAAATATGTGATGCTTTCTACAGGCTATCTCTTTTTTTACCAGAACAAAATGTGATGCTTTACAAAGATATTGCGTGTTAATACGACATCATCCAAGCAAAGCAGCAAAAAAGATGAATTTAAGCATTCTAATTCAGCCAAAGTATAGCAACTTGTTGATGGATGTTTCTGATTATTCAATTGTCAGCATTAATATTATGTTGTAGAACGAAAGTGGAGATGATATCAAAAATCGTAACCCTAAATCTAAAAAATCAATCCTAAAATCAACAGGTTAAATGAATTAAATTGAAACGAAAAATCAACCTAAAAGTCAAAAAAATCAACCCTAAACGAATTAAATAAAAAGAACAAATTAAATGAACGAATTTGCAAAAAAAAATTAAAACAAATTAATTATGTTTGCTTGAAGAATTTGTGTAAAGACTAAAACGAATTTGTGAAAAAACTGAAAAAT
>JAAKBH010001228.1:0-35488 GCA_019776075.1 Amaranthus palmeri
TCTCTCTAAACTCAACAAAAAAATAAATAAATAAAAAACTAAAGTTTTTTTTGGTGTGAAACAATTTTCTCGAGGAATAGTGTACAGAAACAAATGGCACTGCATGTTATAAGTTGTACTTCCTTTAATTACCAATTACATTTGGAATCTATTTATAATTCTAGTGATAAGTTGATACCTACAGATCACGGGTTGTGTCAAACCACACATAATACCAGACACCGTAGCATGGGTCCTAAATATGTGTTAATTATTACTCCCACCGTTTCTTAATAAAGTTCTCATAGGGATTGTTTACGGGAATTAAGAAAAATAGAATTTTTTAATTAAATAGTAGAGATTTTATTTTATTGAATAATAAATTTGATGGAGGAAAAGTGAAGGTCAAAAATATTTAAAACAAATATTAAAAGAAAGTTAGTGGAAAAAAATGAGGACCACAAGTAATTAAAAATATTTGGGAAATTCCACGTGGTAACCATGAGGTTTTGGGTTTTCCACGTGGTAACCAAAACTTTTGAAAAATCCACATGGTAACCCTAAGGTTTATCAAATTGTTCTACCATGACTTTTTTGCACATAAAACTTCAACAAAACGTTGAGAAACATTAATTTCGAATGTTTATTGTTGTTATACGCTTATCTATCTGACTCACCATTTCAAATGCCATAAGTTTCAACTATTTCCCTCAAAAACATAAACTCAAACTCTACCATCTTTGCATTTTGGGTAAAAAATATAATTTGGACGATAAAGGGTGGAATTGAGGTTTATGTTAGGGGAAAAAGGCTCAAACTGATGGCATTTGAAATTGTGAGTCACATAAATATGCATACAACAACCATAAAGCTTCAAAATTAACGTTTGCTAACATTTTTATCTGTAAAAAGGTCACGGTGGAACATTTATGTAAACCTTAGGGTTACCGCATGGATTTTTTAAAAGTTTTGGTTACCACGTGGAAAACCCAAAACCTCAGGGTTACCACGTGGAATTTCCCAAAATATTTTTATTAAATTAGTGGGAAATATGTAAGGTCTATAAGAAATAAAAAAAATGTTAAAATGATGTTAGTGGAAGATAGATATGTGGGGACCATAATCATTATTAAAATATTAAAATGAGAATGGGTAAGGATATTTTTGTCCAAAATTTATGATATAAATAGAAAGATTTTTTATGAGAACAACAATTGAAGCATCCAAAATGGAAAGTGGGAAATTCTTTAAGGAACGAAGGAAGTAACTCATTGTTAATATTTTACTTTTTTGTTTTTAAGTCTAGTTAGCAATAAATGAGTCTATAAATCACACTATACTTGCTTCGACTTTATTTGCTCTGACGTCTTTATATATTTTATACTTCCTTCGTTCCATATTAGTTGCACCATTTGCTTTTTCACACTCCTGAATGTACGAATTGAATCATTAATATCTCTAATTATACATATCGAAAAATTATAAAAACTCAAAATTAATAAACTTTGAATCGAGACGATTCAAACAATATCTCATATGACTATATTTTAACTTTTAGATTACCGACAATATAAAAGTCAATTTGCTTAATGAATAGTATTGAAGTCAACAATGTTGCAAGTAAAAAAGAACGGAGGAAGTATTTTTTTTTAGATTCTGACGTCTTTATTTATTCAGGGTAATAAGATATAACTAGGGATGACAATGGGTCGAACTCGACTCGGATTATATATACTTCAACTTTGCATGCTCCAAGTTTGCCCCGACTCGGACTCTCGGACCTCCAACGGAGTCAGATGTAGAGTCAGATTATCATCAAATAGTATCGTTGATTTTGTACTAATGATTTTAAAGCATACAAAATTAACAAAATATATTTTTCAAATACAATTTATCAAAAAAAATATGTACTTTGAATTCATGTTCAACAAGAGAAATAGTCCTACTACTACAATTTTACAAAAAATTTTCTCGTATTTTGATTTGACGTATTTTATTTCTCTTGATCTGATATGTCGTATTCTGATTGATTAATCTAAATAAAAATACCAAGTAGTTTTTGAAAATCGAAAATTACAAATAGTATGAGAGAGAGGTAGAATTGGTCACGTCTAGTGTTTTAAAGGAAACTAAATATTGGTGTAAAAGTCAAATTCAAACGCAAATTCTCTTCAGGATCGAAGTTGGGTCGGAGTGTCGGATTTTTATTAAGGCCCAACTCCAGTCCGTCTCTAATTCGGACTCGGATCGTAAAGTCGGAGTCGAAGTCGGATGACTTGTTCCTCGGACTCAAATCGGATTATATTCCTCGAATCCAGTCGGATTAGGGTCGAATTCGGACTGAATTGTTATCCCTAGATATAACATATAGACTAAGTAAATAACATTGAACCCAGCTAGTAAAAACTTCGTAGTCAAATTAGTCTTAAAACTAAATTTATCAAATTTTTGACAAATTGTTGAATTTCCATTTAATTACTTAATTTTAGAATTTTTTTTAATACCAAAAATTACTTAGAAACTCAATACTTAATAATTTTCCTATAATAATTTCACGAATTTAATCAGCATGAATAATCTCAACTTTAAGGACTATTTACCTAGAGTATAGTTGGGTACGTAACCCAATAACCAGGTTTAATAAGTAATTGACCAAAAAAGTAAATAAAAAATTAACGTAAAATTAGACAAAAATTTTAATAATTTAAATAAAATTTTTTATAATAAAGTTAAAAAAATTTTCTATATTTTTTTTAGTATCTTTTTCGATATTTTGTATTACTTAATTTTTTTGTTAAAAAAAATTGATATATCAAGTCATTTATTTACCGCGCAAACTCTAGATAAATACTCTCTAAAGTTAAAACTATTATTCTTGATTAATTAAAAATGAGATTATTGTAAAAAAAAAATCTTGAAATGATTGGTTATAGGTATATATATCGTTATGCCAAAAACATTTGCTAAATGTATTAACCATTAGTCTTTAATTAGTTCATTGGTGTATCCAGTATCCAACATTCGATCATAACAATTTTATCAGTATACCAGTTATTTAGCACCTTTAATTTAATTTGGAAATTTTAAATAGTAATTCTACGTTTTTGATTTTTTTTACTTTTAATTCGCATAGTGATCTCAAGTTTTAACTTTATATGTAGAAGATAAAATATTAAATTCTTTGTTAAATTAAGTATCATTTCCAACAAATTTTTAATAAATATGACCATAAGGGTGATCATGACGATTGTTTTTGTGAAATAAAGTCATTATGGTGGTTAATCTAACAGAAATTTAACAAAGATCTTAAGTTTTTTTCTATTAAATAAGAAAATTAAAAACTTAGGATCACAATGTAAATTAAAAAAAAAACTTTTCTATCATATAAATAAGCCAAAAATTTTAGATCACCATATAAAATTTGCCAAAAATTTTAGGACCTGACCAGGGATAGAGCCACATGGCGGCGCCTTATTCACGTCCTAGATTACTAGACTTGTTTGTTACTGTTCTGTGTCTTTCGTCATCGCTATTCACTGCCTCTTTTATTACCTGTATCGTTTATAAATTTTTAAATGATCCCTATATTTATTTTATCACGCAGTCTAATATACTAATTTAATCCTTCTCCGGACCCTGACCATAAAGTATCTATGGTCGGGGAATGAATATGATGATGATGATGATATAAAATTTGCCAGTTAATTTTCTTCCTTTGCCCGTACAATATAGAAGTATGGTATAGTTATATTTTAATTTCTCAAGTATGCATCATTTGTTTTTGGTTTTAATTAGTATAATTACTTCCTACGTTTCAAAATACTTGCTATATTTACTTTATCACGCAGTCTAATACACTAATTTAATCTCTAATTATGTATAACAAACAATTATAATAATTTAATATTATGAAAATGTGCGATGAAATGATTCAAATAAGATCCCAATTGATTATATTTTTTCTTACATATTAGCCGCAATATATAAAATAAGCTTGAATGATAAATATATATCAAATATCATTATGTAGCAAGTAATTTAGAACGGAGAGAATAACACAATAGGATGCAACTTGTCTAGGGGTGAACATGGTCCGATTTGGTCTGGTTTGACACTAAAATTAGACCAAACCAAAAATTCCGATCTGAAAATTTTCCAGACCGGACCAGATTGTTTAAATCACCGGACCGAACCAAACCGTTTTACAACGGTCTAGTACGGTCTAGATTACGGTTTTTTATTTTTAAATTTTTATCCAAATTAATAAATGTATTTATGCAAAAATTTCACACCTACAATTAATAAATATAATAATTTATAATAAGTTGATAATATCAACATCATTCAAGTATATATTTCTATATAAAAATAACTAAATCTTATAATATCTAGGTAGCAAGTAGCAACTTAATTTTTTAAATAAAAAATATGATTTTCGACCATAGTACGGTTTGCGGTCCGATCTGGTCTGAAAAATAAAAAACTGAGACCAGACCATAAACCGTAATTTAATTTGAAAAAATCAGACCAGACTATTTAAACCGTAGACCAGACCAAATAATAAAATTTCCATTTGATTTACACTTTATATCAAATTTTGTTACTTGTCCACATCTGTGATTGACACTTGGCAGACTATAATCTTGTTACAAGTCAATTTACAAACACGTTTATTGTATTTTTTTTCTTTTTGAGATAGCGTTTATTGAATGGAAAGTAGTCCTTTTGATTGATAACTGATGTGTCACGAAATAATATTATTTTTTTTATATACAAAAATTATTATATGTGTTTTCATTAACCACCATATATGTATTATCATATTGTACGGATCCTTTAAGATAAGTTAAAGTGAACATAGGAGTATTATAGAGTGAGCTTATTTGGAAAATTACCTTACACAACAAAAAAAGCAAATTTCCAACCAAAATCCACTGACTAACCTCAAACAGTCGGAAATTACCGACTAAATCTACGACTAACGTTAACTCACGTTGGTTGGAATTTCCGACTAAATTGCTACTGAATTAGTTTTTGCTCGGTTTTTAATTGCAAAAAAAGGAAAAATTATATCTTACCGAAATTCCAATTTTGCAGTTCGTGTATTGCGATTTGTACTTTCATTCATTTCCTTATACTTAGTTGACCAAAGTAATTAATTTCCGTCTTTTGTAAACGAAGCTCTTATCTTTGATTTTGATGTTTTGTTGCCTTGTGATGATGTAACGCTAGACTCTTTATTCCTTCCTCTTGTCTCCCCGTCTCCCACTGTGTTAGAGGAGCAGGAGTCCGCTCGGTTTACTTTTGATGTACCCTAACTTTATTTTGTTGCTATTATATGTTGCATTTTCTCCAAAAAAAAAAAAAGTAATTAATTTGCATTTTCATTCATTTCCTAATTTCTTTTTTTTTTTTTATTTTTTTTTGAAAATATTCATTTCCTAATTTCATTTCCAAATACATGTAATTAATTTTTATTTTTAAATTTTATCTAATTAATAAATATAGTTGATATTTGATTCTAAATAAATATTAAGATTAAAAAAATACAAATAATGAACATACTAATACGACTAACTACATACTAATATTAAACTAATACAACTAATAGTACACTAATACAACTAATTATTAATATGCTAATAGTACACTAACTCGACTAATTATATACTAATACAACTATTATTATACTGATGGTATACTAGTATGACTTATAACGCACCAATATGATCATAATAATAATAATAATAATAACAATAATAATAATAATATAATATAATAATAATAGTAATAATAATAATAATAATAATAATAATAATAATAATAATAATAATGGACTAATACTTTATTAAAAATGTTATTACTAATATATACTTGTAATTACTAATACAGTAATACTTAGTTATGATTGATACTTTATTAAAGTAAAATCGTACAATCGGAAGCAACACTCGAAAACTAATAATAATACTAATACTACACTAATACGAAATACTAATACTAAGACGACTAATCATACTAATATACTATTCACAATACACTAATACGACATCATACTAATTAATAATCTACTAATACGACTAATAATAATAATAATAATAATAATAATAATAATAATAATAATAATAATAATAATAATAATAATAATAATAAAGTCCAGAGTTTGACTCCAAATATGGTTTACCCAGATGGTCTTGAGATGGCAATGTAAGATTTTTACCTTTCTTGTCTTGTCTCCTATTGTGGGTGTAGTTGGAGTCTACATCACCCTTGGGCTGGTTTTTGTTTGGTACTTGAATAGAAGATGAATTGAGTCTTAGTTTGTCTGTGCGATATTGGGTGTCCTAACCCCAATTCGTTTTAGAGTTCTAGGTCTCGAAGCTGTTTGTATGAACCGCGTAGCAGTTTAGTTTTAAAGGGTAGCAAACTATGTTTACTACTCCTGTTTTCTTTTGGTTATTGATCTAGGTCTTAGTCCCCTGTGTTTCTGGTGTAGTAGCCTAGACTTTGGCCTGCTCTTGGGTACATCAGCTTTTATAGAGGTAGCATAGTGGGAAGCTTGTCCCCACCTCCTCTGCAAGCTTCTAGATACCTAAATGTGGCAGCCTTAGACTATTAGCACTAAGGAGGGATGGCCATCTTTGTGGATTGTCTCTTTGTGGATTCAGGGGATTACAACCGATCAATAGGCTCAATGCGGTCCATTTGGGCTGGCTTATAGATCTCAATTCTGCCACGACCAAGGGTTATTGGTTAGATACACTAGCTAGTTAGGCATGCTGGCTGTTATTCTTGATGTGGTTTGGTACTCTTTGTGCTGGCTGCTGTCATGACCAAAGGGAGTATGGTCTGCTGTTTCTGCTGGCTTGATATGGGAATCGTCTTTTGAGGTCCAAAAGAGCAACAGGCTGGTAAAATGATGCTCATGTATGCTAATTATTATTGGGATATTGTTTATGATATGAGGCGCTGCTGTCTATTTGGAGCTGCTGATTGCATTTCCTGTATGTCTAGCTGCTGTTGTCTGCATTTTATATTCCTTGTTGGGTGTTATGTTGATGGAGCATGGTTGGGCTGCTAGATGCTGCTGCCTGCACCATGATTTGATGAAATTGTGCTGCTGCCTTGATCTGACCTTTACTGGGAGCATCATTGTGAACTGTTCGAAATGCACTGATGGATGGATTACTGGAATTTGAGCCTGTACTGCTTAGTTTTTGTGTCCCCCATGGCTGTTTTGTATAGACTAATGTCTAGATTGTATTGTAATGTCCACTAGTGTCCTACAAATCAATGTTAGGTCAGGAGTTTTCTCCTATTTTTGGAAATGTCGAGTCCACTTGCAAATGACGAGGGGCATGTCCCTCAGATGCACCGAGGGGATTCGTCATCTCAGTCTGTTGAACTTTTGTAAGATTCGGCTATCTTTCTGGCTTTTTATAATATTTTAACTTGCCAAAAAAAAAAATAATAATAATAATAATAATATTGATGCAATATTGATGCACGACTTATGTGATCATTTGTGTAACACCCCGGCCAAACGGACCATCGGTGACTACTTATAAAGACTGTAGACTAGCCCCACAGACCAACACAAGTCTTTCCAGCGCACTTTGACCTCACTCGTGCGCACCCGGAAAACTTCCCAAGAGGTCACCGATCCTATGATTGCTCCCCACCAAGCACGCTTAACTGTGGAGTTCTTAGCAAATGGACTCCCTAGAAAAGAAGATGGATGCACCTTGTTGATATGAGTAGTCTATCAATCTCTTTTCAAACTAAATCTGGTGTATCACACTCACCCCCACTTTAGAATACAACGTCCTCGTTGGACCGTCACTTCAGGATCTTTTCCCCCGCTAGGTGCGCTGAACACACAATCAGCCACGGTCGCAAGGTTGCTCTGATACCATTTGTAACACCTCGGCCCAACGGACCACCGGTGACTACTTATAAAGACTGTAGACTAGCCCCACAGACCAACACAAGTCTTTCCAGCGCACTTTGACCTCACTCGTGCGCACCCGGAAAACTTCCCAAGAGGTCACCCATCCTAAGATTGCTCCCCACCAAGCACGCTTAACTTTGGAGTTTTTAGCAAATGGGCTCCCTAGAAAAGATGATGCACCTTGTTGATATGAGTAGTCTATCAATCTCTTTTCAAACTAAATCTGGGGTATCACAATTTGAGCTGATGTTCTATGGTGGAGGGTCACCTGGGATTTTGGTTAGTCTCTCTAGTATAGGTTGCTACTGGTGTATGGTATGTTCTGGCTCTCATGTGCTAGCTACTTCCAAGAGGCTAATCCATGGGAAGCCGGTGTCTCATGTTACGGGTAGCTGATGGTGGCCTGGTGTTCTGTTACTCCTGTGCTCCATTGATATAGGTGGCTGGTAATGGGCAGTCCAGCACCATCTGGTAAAGGCTGCTTCCCCGTTAGATGAGTGGGGAGTGCTTGTAACCCTTATGATTTGAAGCTGCTACCATGATGATGGACTAGTCGGTTTCATATAATCAGTCTTGGATATTCTATGTTTTGGAATGTGTCTTGTATTTCATGTAGTGTATGAAACTTTTTCAGTACTCGCTTGGTAAATATTGGCCCAAAAGCCTTTTGTAAATGTTAGGACGTAGCATCCTTAGTCTCAAGGAAAATTTTTCCTTTTTTTGGAGTCGACTTCCTTGACTAGCGAATGACGAGGGGCATGTCCCTCAGAAGCTACGTTTGGGTCGTCTTCTCCGTCTATTGGACCTTTTGTAAGCTTCGGCTATTTTTCTGGCATTTTATAAAACTTACTTTGCCAAAAAAAAAAAAAAAAAAAAAAAAAAATAATAATAATAATAATAATAATAATAATAATAATAATAATAATAATAATAATAATAGTAGTAGTAATAATAATAATAAAAGATATACTAATATGACTAATAATAACTAATACGAATAATAATAATAATGATATTAATAATAATATGATATAGTAATACGACTTATAATAACTTATAAAGTATTATTAATGCACTAATACGAGTAATAATATACGACGAATGCACTAATGAACTAATTATACGAGTAATAATAATAATACGCTAATGCAGCTAATAATAAACTAATAAGAGTAACAATATACGAGAAAAAATACGACTAATACTACATTATATTAGTTAAATAAAGTATTAATAATGCTCTAATACAACTAATACTGTACTATTACGACTAATAGTACACTATATACTTATATGAATATACTAATATAACTAGTAAATGCACTAATAATATACTAGTACAACTAATAATAATATTAATACTACACTAATACGACTAATATATATTATGCTAATACAACTAATACTATACTAATAATAAATACTTATATTAACATAATAATAATAATAATAATAATAATAATAATAATAATAATAATAATAATAATAATAATAATTATTATTATTATTATTATTATTATTATTATTATTATTATTATTATTTTTATTATTATTATTATTATTATTTTTTTTAGCAAAGTAAATTTTATAAAATGCCAGAAAAATAGCCGAAGCTTACAAAAGGGTCCAAAGACTGAGAGGTCAAACCGACCGAAGCTCCAAGGGACAGGCCCCTTGTCATCCGCGAGGTCGGGAAAGACGCCTCCAAAAAGAGAGAAATCCTAGCCTAAACTATGAAGCTAGCATATACAAGAGACATTCTATACATGACAGTGCAAAAACAATGATTTAAACGTTTCATTGATCAAATAACTTCATGGACCATCTATTAACAAGCCCAGCAGCGTAGGTCTTGTAGTAGCCCAATCAAAACCTAGTAGCAACATGTAATTTGCTCCAAAAGGATCCAACAACTTCAAATTGGCATCTCTTCTAGTTCAAGAACAACAATAGAGTTCTTGCTATCGAAGGCATACTATTCAGCTACATCAAAACAACCATAAACAAGGCACCAGCAGCTTAATCAAAACCAAATCTGCTCAAGGCAGCAGCAGCATGGACCTCAGCAACAGCACTGTGTAGCTTGTTGATATCAGCCCATTGAGCATTTACCCCTAGACGGTGTAGGCAGAAACTGAGCTTTGCACACTGGCCTGTAGCAGAACCATCAAGGATCAACAAAGCATCCACACATCGAGCCAATATGTCCCATGAACATGCCAAACTATGCTGCTGTTGCATATGAGGAGGGCAGCACAGGACAACAGCCCAAACCAAGCTGATGACAAAAGAGTGACAGCCAATCAGTCACGCCTATATTGGGCAGCCTTTAAGCCAACATGCCCAAGACTTGATTCCAAATCATAAAGTTGCACACAATGTACAAGCCCAGTAGTATCAACCTAGTGGAACCTGTATTAGCAATCCAGTAGTAAGGGCCTCGAGAGTCAGTGGCAAAAGAGCTGATCAGGAGGCAACCTCTTTGTGGGTTGCAGATCTTTTACATTGCAGCACCAAAACGTTAAAATTCACCATCAGAACAAAACACACAATATATTCATACATGAACCAACAAACCGCCTCACCCATATGGAAACAGTAGGGCTAGTATATACAAGAACCAATTTAAAATATCTATCCAGACCAAACCAAACAAAATACCACTATCTACTCAAGTATTTTAAACACATCATGATCCAAGCTGCATAGTTATGAGGATAGACAACTATGACAGCCCTTCCTCGCTAGAAACAGAAGGCTTAAGGGGGAAGGGGAACCCTTAAGTCTTAAAATCCATATTGTATGCTAACCATTAGGGTCACCCCTCGTTATGGGGGTGTTCACCTGCACTGTAGTAATTATTATTATTATTATTATTATTATTATTATTATTATTATTATTATCATCATCATCATCATCATCATCATCATCATCATCATCATCATCATCGATAAACACTAAAGTGAGATTCATTTGTTAAATTTATTAACAACACAGTAGGAATCATCAAGTACCTTGTGCTCTAGTGGTTGAGGTATCAAAGCATGAACATTGGAGAGGAGTGTTATATCCTCTTTACAATTTTTTCTATTTTTCTCTATTAGAAAGATCATTTTCTCTTTTTCCCACATCATTTTTCACAATTTTATCCTCTTCTTCACTCTCTTCTTTTATTTTGCCCAACATTCAAGGGATACTCTTTCATCCTCTTTTTTTTTTTTTTTTCTTTCTCTCTCCTATGCAAATAAACCCCACCATACATTTTTTTATTACTAAATTTAATAATTGTAATTTGTTTAACTATTGAAACATAAATATTGTTTACCCAACTAATTTGTATAATTAATTAATTAGCGTATTATTAGTCATAAAAATCTCAACCAACACAAAAAAAAAAAATCATATTTCGTAAAAAAAATTAATGTGTGAAATATAGGCAAAATTAGGTTCATTTTATAGATTAAAAAACAATAAAGCCATTGGTACGTGTAATTATTTCGAAATTTACTTTACCATTTTTTATGACCGTTTTAAAAAATACCATTGTACAAAAATCAAATTAAATACAACAAATGAAATTGTGCCAAGTGTACTACTAAATCCCCTTCCTTTCATCTTCATCCTTTTCATGAAGAGGAACAAGAGCAATCCTCTTGCCCAAAAGGATTGTGATAATCTCTCCACATTCAAGAGGATATCCTTAAGGAGGAAAGAGAGTGCTAAAAGGAAGGGATATCCTCTTGGATGTTCATGGTCTCACTCCTTGATTCTAGAGGTCAAGGGTTCAAGCCTCATCATAATCATTTTGGAGGTTTTGTGGGTGCCAAGTGGGCGCCATGTGCGTGCCAGGTAGGCAGCCAATTAAGCATTATATGGTACTTTCTTTTCTTTTTTTTTTTTTCCGACCAACCAGGTGGTAGGAATCTAGTCGGAAATTTGGTTAGAAAATTTCAAAAAATATTTTTTTTTCTTATTTTGGTTTGAATTCTAAAACAAAGTTTACCGACTAATCTCCGAGTAAAAGGGTAGGCGGAATTTCCGACTAACTTTCCGACTAATTGTGTTAGTCAGAAAATTCCGACTGTTTTCCTACTAAATTGCTTTGACGACTTGAGCCGACTAGCCTAGTAAAGTCAGAATTTAGTCGGTATAGCTCTATACCGACTAAACTCCGACTATTTCGGGTAGTCGGAAAGTTGCATTATTTTTGTAGTGTTAATAATTATCAAACAGTGATAATATTAAGGCTATAATTCTAAGTGATTAGGGTTGACAATATTATCGTCTACATATATTTTTCTTTTTTGTTTAGATGATAAAGTATTGAAGAGACTAATGGAAAAATATAGGGTGCGAAAGAAAGATTTGCATATAATGTTTATCGACCTGGAAAAAGCGTATGATAACATATACCTCGAGACATCGTTTGGGATAGCCTTAAGGCTAGAGGTGTTTTACAATGTTACATTGAGGCAATATGGGACATGTAGGATTGAATTTCGACTAACATTCATACACCGGTGGAGTTAACTAAGTCTTTCCCAGTTAAAGTGGGCCTACATCAAGGATTGACACTAAATCCTTTTATTTTTATGGTCATTATGGAGGAGATTTTTAAATCAACTTGGATACCGTATCCTGGTGCATGTTGTTTCCGAATGATATCATGTTGGTAGCAGAAACTAAGGAGGAGGTTAATAGAAAATTGGAAGAGTGAAGCGGAGTTTTAAAAAATAAAGGGTTGCTCATAAGTCGTAAGAAGACAAAATATTGCGATGCAACTTTAGTGGAACAGATCAGCCCATAGGTGAGCTGGAAATGACTATAGGTGGAGAAGTCGTTGCATAAACGACTATGTTTGAGTATTTACAATTGGTGATTCAAAATAGTAAGGAGAATAGCTTAGATGTTACTAATCGTATACAAGTGGGTTGGCTTAAGTGGCCAGCAGCCACTAGGATGTTATATGGTTATGTGATCGGAAGTTTCCTATAAATTAAAAGGTAAATTTTACCGAGTTACTATTAGGTCTGCTATGTTGTATGGGACGAAATGTTAGGCAGTAAAGAAGACATTTGAACATAAGAAGAAAGTTACAAAAATGCATATGCTGAGGTGGATGTACGTACGGTCCCACAATTAATGATGTATAGAATAAGGAGCCATAACCTTATAGTGAAGTTAGGTCTCTTTCAGCAAAGACACATGAAAAATAAGTTGAGATGGTTTAGGCATGTAAAGAGAAAGACATATGTTGCCTTCATAAGTAGGGTTGCACACGGTCCGGTTTGGTCTAGTTTGACAGAAAAATCAGACCAAACCAGAAATTCCGGTATGAAAATTTTTGAAACCAAACCAGACCACACCTGACCAGACCGGACCAAATCGTTCAACAATGCTCTGGCCTGGTCTGGTCTACGGTTTTTTTTCGTTTTAATGTATTTTTTAAATTTAGAATCTATGATATCTGTCCATACATAAATATTGATATATATATATTCCGATTTAAGAGTCTTTAATTGAGAATCTATGATAATGTGTTCACGGTGGTCTGTGGATGGAGAATAAAAGATGGAGATTGGAGAAGCCTATAAAATAAAAAAAAAAACTATAAATTAGAAAGTAAGAAATAGTTGAGATGGAGAAGACTCAAGCAAGACTATTATTTCTCTTCTTTCTTCATCTCATTAACCCAAATATTTTTTATAATAAAACTGAAAAATTTAGAAAAATGAAGAAAATTAAAGAAGCAAAAATGGAGAATACAAAGAACTAGTTATAGAGATTTTCGCCATTTATGTAGTTGATAATTGAAGCTTTAAGTAGCTTCATTAGCCAAAGTTTTAAGTAGATTTTCGCCATTTTTAGAGCTTCATTAACCAATAAACTTGAATCTTGGCACAGAAAGCCGAAGGTCGAAGGTCCAAAGCAAGACTGCAAGTACGCCGTTTCCGTTTGCTGACCTGACGCACTGAGATTTTCACACAAAGAAAACTAAAGAACTAGGGTTTCTATTTTATGAAGCACTATTTATATAAAAGGAGTATTGGGCCAGAGTCAGAAATCAGAAATTCGGAATATTAAACTTGGGCCTGCTCATATATTAATGTGTTTCCAGTTACGGTTTACGATTTTCACCAGACTAGAATTTTATTACGGTTTTTCTGGGTTTTCCGGTCCGGCCTGGTCTGAAAATTTTAAAACCTAGACCAGACTAGAAACCGTAATTTTTTAAAAAAATAAAACCGCACCAGACCATTTGGACCGTATACCAGACCAAATACTTAATTTACAGTTTGGTTTAGTTTAGTTTACAGTTTAGACCAAACTTTGTGCATCCCTATCCGTGAGAAGGATCGAAAGCATCATACTGGAGTGTTAGAGAAGTCGAAAAAACCTAAGAGAACATGGGAGGAAAGGATAAAAAGGAACGTGCATGAGTTACAACTCTATGAGAACATGACAAGGGATAGGGGTTGTCATTGGAGGTGTCATATCTATATCTTAGATTACTGAGACTTCCCCTAACCTGTTGAATTGTTGATGTTCTAGTCCCTTGCCTTTCTTTTATCGCTCTACTTTTCCGTTTTTTTATAAGCTTAATTTTTATATGCTTAATTTTTTTTATGCATATCTATATGTTAAGTAGGGCTGAACATAGTTTGGTCAAAACCGTAAACCAAACCAGACCAAACCGTAATTCACTTATTTGGTCTGGTCTACGGTCTAACTGGTCCGGTCTTTATTTTTAAACAATTACGGTTTCCGGTCCGGTCTAGGTTTTAAAATTTTTAGACCAGACCGGACCATAAAACCGGAATAATTATGAACATAGACTTAAAGGCCCACTTTTAAATATAAACTTAAAGCCCAAAGTTGAAAACCCTAAGCAGGAACTTCTAGAATACCAACATTTCATCTTTAACTGCGGCGCTCTTCTTCATCTTTCATGGTTCTACTCTTCTCATTTTCTTTTTTTTTTCTTTTTGAATAACTCATCTCATTTTCTTTCATCAACCCTTAAGTCTAATTTTCAAGATAAAGAACTGTACAATCTTGTAATGTATATATACTATTCTCATTGAGGATTTTTTTTGGGAAATTCCACGTGGTAACCCTGAGGTTTTGGGTTTTCCACGTGGTAACCAAAACGTTTGAAAAATCCACATGGTAACCCTGAGGTTTACCAAATTGTTCCACCATGACCTTTTTGCACATAAATTGTTAGCAAAACGTTAAGAAACATTAATTTCGAAGCTTTAAGGCTGTTGTATGCCTATATATGCGACTCACCATTTTAAATGCCATCAGTCTCAACCATTTTCCCTAAAATATAAACCCAAACTCTACCATCTTTGGATTTGGGGAAAAAAATATGATTTGGATGAAAAATGGTAGATTTGAGGGTTATATTTTGGGGGAAAAGGTTCAAATTGATGGCATTTCGAATGTTGAGTCGCATAAATATGCATACAACAGCCATAAAGCTTCAAAATTAACGGTTGCTAACGTTTTTATGTGCAAAAAGGTCATGATGGAACATTTACGTAAACCTAAGGGTTACCACGTGGATTTTTTAAAAGTTTTGGTTACCACGTGGAAAACCCAAAACCTCAGGGTTACCACGTGGAATTTCCCATTTTTTTTTATATTTGTTGATTTTTTCAATTTTTCAGTTTGTAGTAGTGTAGTTTCGTTAGCATTTGCAAATTTTTTTATCAGTTTGTAGTTCTTTAAAACAAGAATTTTTGTTGATTTTTTTGTTGATTTTTCATCAATTTTTTTGTTGATTTCAATATGTAGCTTTGTTAGGGTTTGCTAGTTTGCTACTCTTTTATCAGTATGTTATTCTTTATTTTTGGAATTTCAGTTTTGTGATGTATTGGTGTTTAGTGTTTGTTGATGATTATTATTTCAAATCATAGAAAGGAAAAATTGCTTTAAAAAATGTAGATGAATACATATCTTATTAAAAATGGCTTTAAATAGAAAAACCGTAGACCAAACCGTTGTAGAACGGTCTGGTCCGGTCCGGTCTGGTGTTATAATTGGTCTGGTCTGGTCTGAAAATTTTCCAGACCGGAATTTCTGGTTTGGTCTAATTTTTGTAACAGACCAGACCAGACCGGACCGTGTGCACCCCTAATGTTAAGTATGATTGTAGGTCAAACTTATGATGCAGATCAACAAGTTAATGCAGAATGAACTTCTTCGGAGGATCAAGTTTCGAATCGATTGGACTCTTCGACTGCATCTCCTTTATGGGTATTAAGGGTTGTCATCTTCCTTCCTTCCCAAACCCTACTCATAGTCCCTATGAGCAGGACACACTAGGCATGATGATGATGATTAACCTTAAATTTTATAATTATTAGATCATTTTCAGTTTCCTCTCCACCTTTATAAATTCTCGAGTTTTAACTTTCTATATATATACACAAATCATTTATAATCGTTATTATCCATATTATAGATGTTGTGAATTGCCTAAAATCAATGTTATATTACTAATTATATTAGGGTAAAACACAAGATCGGGTAAGTTAGAGACTTAAGGCAATGGTATTGTGTTACTTTTGATCATGAAAAACATGAGTTTTTCGATTACTAACTCAAAATAATGAGTTCACCAGTTGATGCTTCCAAGAATTGGAGATTTATCGAAGTGTTTACAGTCCGTTTGGTTAGTGGTAATAAATAGTGGTAATGAGAATGATATATAGTATAAAATTTCATCAAAAGTTCTATGCTATTCTCATGGTAAGACACTTTGATCACAAAAAAGTATTTTTGATTACAAATTTTCATTACCACCTTTAGGGCTGAACAAAGTTTGGTCTATACCGTAAATCAAACCGGAATTTCAATATTTGGTCTGGTCTATGGTTTAAATGGTCTGGTCTGATTTTTTTCAAATTTTATTATGGTTTACGGTTTGGTCTCGGTTTTTTATTATTCAGACTAGACCGGACCGCAAACCGTTCTATGGTCGAAAATCATAATTTTGTATTTAAAAAATTAAGTTGCTACCTAGATATTTTAAGATATAGTTATTTTTATATAGCAATATATACATGAATGATGTTAATACTATTAACTAATTACAAATTATTATATTTATTAATTGTAGGTGTGAAATATTTGCATAAATACATGTATTAATTTGGAAAAAACTATAAACATGAAAAACCGTAGACCAGACCAGACCGGACCGTTGTAAAACGATTTGGTCCGGTCCGGTCTGGTGTTTTAAACGGTCTGGTCCGGTCTGGAAATTTTCCAGACCGAAATTTCTAGTTTGGTCTAATTTTAGTGTCAGACCAGACCAAACCGGACCGTGTTCACCCCTAACCACCTTTCCCAATGGTAATGCATTGTAATGAAATTTATGAATAAAAAGAGATGATTTGAAGTTGGACAACCTTGGTCATAAAGGTGTCTAAGAGATTTTTCGACCAAAATTACACTTGTTTTTCAGGCATAACCAACTTTTATTACCACCTACCAAACGGGCCATTAGTGTCATATTGGTATTTTGACTTGGCTTAGAGATGTTGCCTTGTATAATGGAAAATGGGTGAAAACATATTTGGGCCCACTGAATTTTGATGTGAAAATAATTATAAGAACACAAATTTAGAGACGATCTCTTTGAGAAATCATCTCTAATAAGGCTGGCAGCCTGACACATTATATATTTTTAAAAATACTGTTAGTAGGCATTAAGAATGGTGAAAGCAGACATATAAGATACTGAAAGTGTAGGAGAGTAGAAAAATTACATAGTTTTATTTAATATGTCCTTTTGTTCCTTTTTACATATATTAGTCTTGCTTCCTATATAGACTAAATGTCTTTATATATATTCAACTCATGTATTCACTTGAAAGTAATACAAAATAAGTATTTCAAAACCCTAAATCATAGCTGTAATTCAATTCTTCATTGTATTAGAGTCGTAAGGTTTAGATTCGGGATCCGACGAATTTTTCGGTTCTCATCATTTACCAAACAACTTACCTATGGATATCAGAAAACGATATTCATCACTAAACTTCCTATTGCAACCAACTTGGTTCAACACCAACAAAATGCTATCAAAATCAGAAACCTTTCCGGCAAGACACGACATAGGCGGTGTTATACTGCCGAAACTCAAAACTCAAATCATAAAAGTTGTCGGGAAAAAACGACAGATAAATGGCACAGGTAGTGCCGTAGTGCTATACGACACATAATAATTTTTCGGAAATCGGTAAAAAAATGGCAACCACGAAAGTTGTCGGCTTTACACAAATAAACAAAAGGAAGAAAGAGAAGTGGTGGAGGCAGCAACCATCGGGTAGAGCTGTTCATGGGCGGGCTTGGGCGGGTAGCGGACTGGGTAGCACCAAAAATTTCTACCCGCGGGCTCAAATATTAAAAAGCCCGCCCGCATTCGCGGGCATATTTCGCTACCCGCCCATTTTTAAAGCGGGCGGGACCCGCGGGTAGGCTGGTATTTTTATATAAAAATTTAAAACATAAATCTCATTATAAAGTTAAGTTTTTATAAGAACAAAAAAAATATAATACATTATCTAAAATACTCTAAATATATATAAAGTTTCAAAATAGTCAAATTACATGAATATTGGATATAGACGGTGGAGTCGGCTACTTGTTCGAACTTTGATAGTCGATTGCTTGAGTGATTTGAGTGTTAAAAATATTAAAGTCTAAAAGAAGTAAACCTTAAGACTAGTAGAAAAGTAATAAACTAAAGTTGGGTATGGGTGATGTAGTAATATAGTTTAATATTTAATAAAATTAATTATATAATAAATAATATATTAAACTAAGCGGGCGGGCGGGTATACCCGCGGGTAAATTTTTGGTGTCGCTACCCGCCCGTTTATCTTGGCGGGCGGGTATTACCCGTCCAAACTTTAAATTTTTTTGAAAAACGTTGTCCATGCCCGCCCGTTTTTCGAGCCGGATTGGGCGGGCCTAGCGGGTAGCCCGCCCATGAACAGCTCTACCATCGGGGTCGTCAGCTTTTTAGGAGGAAGGATGGTAGTAGTTTCCATGGAGGAGATAGCTTGTGAGGAAGAAGATGGAGATAGGAGAATAAAAGAGCTGGGCGGCACAACATATTATGGAAAAAAAATTTAGATTTTTCTTTTATATGGGGAGCCCAACTCAAACCCTTAAAACTCAAGTAAACTCTCCCTTGACCCATGTTGACTAAGGCCCAAGTATACCCAAACCTCTTCCATCCTTTCATGACACTCTTTATGATTCAAAGTGGATATTTGATTGTGGGGCCACAGACACAATGACTTTTGATCCCGTAGATCTTCGCTCTATTATTACCTGAAGTTGTACCCATATCCAAACTGCAAATGTTCGAAAGTGTTAGTGTAGATCTGGCTGAAAGTGTTGATGTCTCTCCTTCCCTTCGTTTAATAAATTGTCTTCTTATTCCTGGCCCATCTCATAAATTATTATTTGTTAGTCAATTGACCAAATAACTCAGTTAAAGAATTCTTATATCTTTTACTGATTGTATTGTGCAGGATAATGCTCAGACAGGGAAGATCACTGGTCGTGGTACTGAAAGGGGAGGCTTGAAAACACTTTACTTGCTCATGGGTCACATGATCATCAATTGTGGATATTGCATAAGCGTCTAAGTCATCCTTCACTAGGGTATTTGAAACGTCTTTTTCATCTCTTAATAATTGTAATACATCCATAGATATTCTGGCATGTGTCCTAGCAAAGAGTCATAAGCATACTTATTCTTCGAGTCTGACCCACATTATATAACCATTTTCTTTGATTCGTTCTGATGTTTGGGGTTCTGCTCCTGATTCAAATACACATGAGTTTTCGTAGTTTATTTTGTTTGTGGATGATTGTACTCGCATGAGTTGGGTGTACTTCTTGAAACATAAATCTAAGGTCTTTGATGTTTTTGTGAAATTGTATCACATGCTCATAACTCATTCCAAGCCCAACCTAAAATTCTTAGGTCAGACAATGGGCAGGAATACATAAACTTGGACATGCAACACTTCATATCAACTCATGGCTTAATTCATCACATCACTTGCCCAAATACTCAAAAACAGAACGGGGTTGCCGAGCGAAAAAAACCGTATACTCTTTGAGATGGCCTGAGCACTTATGTTTGAATCTCATGTCCTAGCTCATTTTTGGCCAGAAGCAGTTGCCACTATCACTTACCTGACTAATCGCCTTCCCACAAAAGCCATCCACTTTAAAACTCCCTTGGAAACACTTCAAACCCGTACTACTATTCCATCTTCTCATTCCTTACCCTCCTCGAGTTTTTGGTTGTGTTGTGTATGTTCATGTTCCCAAACAAGCTCGAAACAAACTTGAACCTCGTGCTGTTAAGTGCTTTTTTATTGGGTATGGGGTTAATTAGAAAGACTATCGGTGTTTTGATCCAATACTATTCCACCTTGGACTGTGACTTCTTTGAGAGCTCATACTACTACCCCCAGCTTAGTCCTTAGAGGTAGACTATGAGTGGTAATGACTTAAGTTGACTAACATACCCTATTGCTATCAATCCAGATCCTATAATTATTCATGACTCTACAGAGCAAGTAGGTATCCCACAGTTGTTGTCACTGAGGATATAGTACATCCTCCTTCTCAGATTACTCATGTCTTGTCTAAAGCATCTAGGGAGAAATCCGAACAAGAGGTAATTCATGAGCCTTTGATTGATATTGCTAATAAAATTCCTAGTGCTGAGTCACCTCGCAGATATGAATCCTAGTGTTGAGTCACCCCCCAGATATGAGTTACCGCTAAGGAGTACTTCCTCTGAAGAGCTATGATCTGGAATATGAAGCACAAGGGTCTAGATACCCAGTAAATAGAGAGAGTAATGATAATCTTTCACAAACAATTGTTGCCTTCAATACCTCTCTCTATTCTAGTAATGTACCTCGTACAGTTAAAGAAGCTCTCGAGGATCCAAATTGAAAAAGAGCAATGGAAGAAGAAATCTCAGCCCTTGAAAAAAAACATGGGAATAAATGTGAGATACCGAAGGGAAAGAAGATGGTTGGGTGCAAATGCGTTTATACCATCAAGTATTTGGCAGACGACACTATTGAGCGGTATAAAGCCAGATTGGCAACACAAGGGTACACTCAGACTTATGGAATATACTAATCTAAAACTTTCTCTCTAGTGGCAAAGATTGACACAATCCAAGTCATGTTCTCTGTTGCGACAAACAAATATTGGCCGCTACACCAGTTTGATGTGAAGAATGCCTTCCTATACGGGAAAATTGAAGAGGAGGTATACAGGAAGGCACCTTCAGGTTTTTCTAATGATTATAAGATTGGAGAGGGCTGCAAATTAAACAAAGCTCTCTGTGGTCTAAAGCAATCTCCAAGAGCCTAGTTTGGAAGATTCACCGCAACAATGACAAAATTTGGCTACAAGCAAAGCAACTCTGGTCACACTCTAGGCCACTTCTCTTCTTCTTCTCCTTCTCTTTCTCTCATTCTAACTCACGGTTCCCCCCTTAGACTTTCCAAAGTCTAATTTACAAACTCTCAAAAATCCTTTACAAATAATTCTCTACATTGAATAAAGACTAAAAGATTGCACAAAAAAAATATTGAGAATTAATTGCAATTAAACAAGTGAATATTTTTCTCTTCTTGGATGATCTCTCTTGAATTCTTAATTGCGGCACACTCCTCCTATCCGGTTATGATATCTCTTTTATATGAGATAGAACCGTGTAATTTAACCATTATCCCATTATCTTATAAGATGTGGGAAAGTGGAGAAGAGCCTTGGAAGTTACTTTAAGTCTCACAGTTACTATAAGCTAAAAGTAGTAATTTTAATTACTCCCTAACTAATTTTCTATAATTATAGAAAGAAATAAGGAGTTTTAAATCTCAATTTTTAGACTTCTTCAATTAGTTTGCCAATTAATTTCTTATGAAACTTTTAGTATTAACCGTACAAAACAACTAAAATAAAGAAAAACTTATTTTCCTACTTTTTAGTTGACTATCTTCTCAGATCTGCTTCGTTAGGAACACTGCACTGTCTCTATTTGACCTTATTTCAGTTTATCAATCTTGGAACTGTAGTAATCGATCTGACTTTTCATTTGACCTTCAAGATTGACTATTTTGATTTGAATATTCCGGTTCGGGTCATGGCGGGTCAAAAATCAAAAAAATTTGAATATTCCGGTTCGGGTCATGGGCCGAGTGTAAACTGATCCGGGTACCCGTTAATGACCCGGTCAATAGTTAGTATATATATGCTTTTTTTTAGGGTTTTATTTGAGTCATTTACCATCCCAACACACTTTTGATTTTCTCATTCCTTCTTGTTCTTCCATAACTGCATCATTCCCCTTCCCCTTCCCCTTCTTGTTCATCCATAACTGCATTATCCTTCCCCTTCTCCCATTTATCAGGTATTGATAATACCTGCTTTAGCGTTTTATTCATTCCAAAATCAATTAAACTGTAAATTAATTATCAGTTATTTGTATATAATTGATTTACAGGTTAATAGCTTTTGTAAATCCTAATTGTTAGTTTTTTTTTATGATGAATAAAAATATGTTTTCCATTTTGATTGCAATTTGTATGATGAATAGTTGAGTGATTTACTCTTTTCTTTTAAGTAAATTGTCAAATTCAGATTCTTTTTGTGTAAAATGTGTAATCATTTTTAATAAAGATAGTAAATTCCAAAATTACTTCTGGATGAAAAAAAATAAATGTTCATTGTCATTTTTTAATTATTCTTCTCTTCTACCATACACTTGTACAACCAATACTCCTGTTTCAAGGCGATCTTATAGATGTCGAAAAGCGGAGTGCAACAGTCATTAATTTAAAAACTTAAAATTCTTCCTAAAAATAATCAAAATCATAAACGGGTACCGGTGTTCCGACCCGTTTTATCCGGGTACCCAAAAACTGAGTACCCACATTAAATGGGTCCGGACATGGGCCGTTAAAAAAGGTACCCGGTAATGAACACCCCTACCTGTAATCACACCCCTGACTTCTAACCACAAAATCCTCTCCTCCATAGCCACCAATCTCGAAACCTCTATCCCGCTTGGCTGAGTTTTTTTGTTTATGAGTTTTTTTTTTATTTTTTTTTGGGTAAGGTAAGGGGTGGAGAAAATGGAAAGAAGACAACGTTTTTCCTTCTTCAGAACAAGCAAACTAGCTACTCCTATTCTTTTTTTAACTCTGGAACTTGTCAAACCACAGCCAATAATTCATGAGTAATTTGGGTTTTAGGTTGGGTAGGTTGGGTAGGTGTGGGGAAATTCTGAATTTTTGGGTTTTAGGTTGGGTAGTATGGGTGGGGACGGTTTTGAAATTTGGGATATTGGGGTATGGGAGGGGTAGAGGTGGGGGAAGGGGTGGGAACTAACAAATGGGCTAGCAATGGGGAATATTATGCGAAGGTGTTAGGGGAAGGGGTGGAAGCCGGTTAGAGCTGGAAAAGGGGGTAGGTGTTTAATTTTTTTTTTTTAACATCATACATTATATAAAAGGTTTGGAAAATTTCAAGTGGCACAATTTAAGGGTTCTTCCAAATGACACTCACTTATTGGCTAAAAAATAACATGTCATCTTATCTTGAAAAATATTTCTACCATTGAGTATCTTTGACCAGCAATCATATCATATCATATCATATCATACATTATATAAAAGACTTGGAAAATTCCAAGTGGCACAATTTAAGGGTTCTTCCAAATGACACTCATTTATTAGCTAAAAAAAATAACATGTCATCTTATCTTGACCAATATACCATTGAGTATCTTTGACCAGAAATTATTGATGATTAAATTGGGTAAATTAAAGAACATAATCATATACATTATATAAAAGATTTGGAAAATTCCAAGTGGCACAATTTAAGAGTGCTTCCAAATGACACTCACTTATTGGCTAAAAAAAATAACATATCATCTTATCTTGACCAATATTTCTACCATTGAGTATCTTTGACCAGGAATCATATCATCATACATTATATAAAAGGCTTGGAAAATTCCAATCATATACATTATATAAAAGATTTGGAAAATTCCAAGTGGCACAATTTAAGGGTGCTTCCAAATGACACTCACTTATTGGCTAAAAAAAATAACTTATCATCTCATCTTGACCAATATTTCTACCATTGAGTATCTTTGACCAGAAATCATACATTATATAAAAGGCTTGGAAAATTTCAAGTGGCACAATTTAAGGGTTCTTCCAAATGACACTCATTTATTGGCTAAAAAATAACATGTCATCTTATCTTGACCAATATTTCTACCATTGAGTATCTTTGACCAGAAATCATACATTATATAAAAGGCTTGGAAAATTCCAAGTGGCACAATTTAAGGGTTCTTCCAAATGACACTCATTTATTGGCTAAAAAATAACATGTCATCTTATCTTGACCAATATTTCTACCATTGAGTATCTTTGACCAGAAATCATACATTATATAAAAGGCTTGGAAAATTCCAAGTGGCACAATTTAAGGGTTCTTCCAAATGACACTCATTTATTGGCTAAAAAATAACATGTCATCTTATCTTGACCAATATTTCTACCATTGAGTATCTTTGACCAGAAATTATTGATAATTAAATTGGGTAAATTAAAGAACATAATCATATACATTATATAAAAGGTTTGAAAAATTCCAAGTGGCACAATTTAAGGATTCTTCCAAATGACACTCACTTATTGGCTAAAAGAATAACATGTCATCTTATCTTGACCTATATTTCTACCATTGAGTATCTTTGACTAGAAATTATTTATAATTAAATTGGGTAAATTAAAGAACATAGTATACTGCATAATATATTATTGATAATTTTCATAATTATAAAGTTAATTTACTTATAACTGTCAAAATTGAGTTTTTAATATTTTTGACTTTATTTTTTTAATACTCCTCATGTAATTATAGATCTTGATGCTAAAAAAACCGTGCAATGCACGAATTTTTACACTAGTTAACCAATAATTGTAGGTTCCTAACAAGTAAACTGATGCCAAGGGAAAACGCACCTCAAAGTTGGTATAATTCATAGTTAATCAATATTTTGTATTATTGTAGGAAAATTATTAAAAAGTAGTATTATTGAGGGAAAATAATAGGAAAATTATTAAAAAGTAGTATTATTGTAGGAAAATAATAGGAAAATTATTCCTATTAAATATGATTTTTTTTTTATTATAGTTCTACATTTCAAAAATACCAATTACCTTGTTTATATAGGTAGTAGAAGTAAATTACATCCATTTTAATATAGGAAAATAAACATTGGTTTATTTTGATTATACATGTGAATTATTCATAATTACAAAAATAGGATTAATAACAAGATACTCCCTCCGTTCCTTTTTGTTTTTCCACCTTACTAAAACGGGCAGTTCCATAAGTTTTTCCACTTTAGAATACTTTCCATTTTTGGAAAGTTTTCATCCCACTTTTACCCCTTAAAACCTCACTTCCTTACTTCACACTATTATTTAATTATTTTCTCTCTCATACTTCCAATACAATCATTACATTACTCTATTATTTAATTATTTATTCTCTCCATACTTCCAATAAAATCATTACTTCCTACTACTATATAATTAAAATAATACCCACTACCACCAAAGATTCCACTTTTCTTAATCTTGGTGAAAAACCCAAATAGGAATATCAAAAAGGAACGGAGGGAGTAATAAGTAAATTACGGAGGTTCTTTATTTTAAATGTAGTTATTGATGGTATTCTTATCTTCTCTGATAGAGATTTCAAGGCCATCAACATGTAATGGATGTGAAAGATATGTAATTTTTGCTTCTGGATTAAGCAAGTTCCACCTGCAAAACATAATTGCACATTATCAAAAACATTTCTTCTTGTCAAACTAATAACTTCTTCCATATATTTTTTTACTAGTTATCTCACACTAATAATTATAGATCGAATTTAGTTAGACTCAGAATTGTCTATTTGGTTTAATTAAATTTTAACCCGTATTTAAATTGATAATCTAGAGGTCAGGAAAGCGATACACTTAATATAATGATGATAATGATGATTTAGAGGTATGGGTCTAAAATTCTGGACCCATTTGGATGTAAAGTCTAAAATGTATCATAAATGGAACTTGATCTTATAATTCTTAACAATTTAGAATACAAAGTCTAAACTCAATTATCTAGAGGTTTTAATTGTGACAGATATGATCTTATAATTCTTAACAATTTAGAACCGTGACAAAACATATATTGCTATAAAATTAAATTTAAATACGAGAATAAATTAATTCTTATAATATTAGGATGTGTTTTAAAAATATGTTATTCATATTGGTACTTATACAATGCATGGATACTTACGAGTAAAAAAAATAATAATAAAAATATTTCTTAGCATATTAAAATTGATGAAAGAGGGTGATAGATGATCAATTGGCTTACTTATATCGAATAGATAAATGATGAAGAAAAAGGACCATAGAGACTCGAACCAAGACAGTTCCTGGACAAGACCTTAAACCTCCTCCAAAAGGAAGGTATGTTCCATACTTTGGACGAGTCTGCAATAAAGAATAAGATTAGATAACCCATCAATTAATAAGATTTTAATAAGTACTTAATTCTATTAAACAATTTAAAGTTTGAAAGATAAATTAGTAAGTGAATATTTTACAAATTTTTATTTTTTGTGAAGATTTGATTTATTTGATACTAGCTCCCAATTTTTTTTATTGGGTATTATGTCTTTGTAAGCTAACTAGAATTCTTTGTACAACCTCATGTTGAAATTATTCTTTCAAAATACTATTCATATTATATCATATGTACAAAATCCTTGGTTGAGATTATTTGTTACACTTGCATACTCATTACTATGTATAAAACAATAAAAATCAATATTATTGATCTTTATTTTGATCTTTATTCATTATATATAATGCATTGATATCTTGAAAATTTAATATTTTGAATTAGAGCGTAAAATATAAGAGATAAATCATTTGGTGGAGGTGCTTTACTAGTGTTTGAATTTATTGTTGCTTCTTTTCTTGGTTTGTTGGCTTGTTCTTGGAGCAATTCTTTCTTCTTTTTTTTTTGTTTTTAAATTACACATGATCTAATTTTAACTTGATAAAAATCAATTAAAATGAATGAACTGTGAAAATGTAAAAGTAAAATAACAAGTTAAAATAATATGTAAAAGTAAAATTAATTTTTCTTCTTTTTCTGTTTGTTTGTTGACAGAAATCATACCTAAAGGATATGTTCTTAGCTAAATAATAGTAATATTAAATCAAGTAAAGAGAAAAATATAGATAAGCTCAAAAAGTACTTACATCCCATCTATCTGGATTAAAACACATTGGGTCCTCAAAATTTGCTGGATCATTATGGAGTTGCCTTAGCCATACAATAACACTCCAATCTTTTGGTATCATGTAACCTGCAACAAAAATATTTCCTTACTAAAGTTTTCAACTCTTGGAGCATATAAGTTGAGAGTCAGAATAAGGATGGTCAAGAGTCCAATATCTAGGTCTAGATCAGTATATAAAGTCCAAAAAAATAAAAGATCTAAGGCTAGACAAGCCCTAAATCCAGCATATTATCTCATTCATGCTATATTTTGAGATTTATTAATAAAATTTGGTTGAAAATTTTGGTTGAAAAATCTCTTAGCTACTTTAATGGTCATGCTTTGACAACCTTCAATCATCTCATTTTATTAATAAATTTGTTCCAATGCATCACCAATGGGAGAGGTGGTATTAGGTGGTAACAGAAATTTATGAGAAAAAAAATTTTTTATGATCAAAATTTCATTACCATGGGAATGACATAACAGTTTTGATGAAAATTTTACACTATAAATAATTCCCATTACCACCGTTTAGTATCACTTACCAAACTGGCCGTAAACGTTACAATATTGTATGAATTGAATTGAATTAATCCGTGAAAATTTGTAAAACAAATTCAAAGCATAAAGACACTTGAGATGCACACAATGCACCGGAATAACACAAGCAATTATATTTGTTAAAAATGAGATAGGACCACAAGAATAAACAAATACTACCACCACAATATTCTATAGAGTAAATTTGAAAGTTGCAAAAGTGTATAGATAAGAAATGTTAATTATACAACCTTTAAATTCAATATCATGAGTAGCTCTCCTAAAAACAAAACCTGAGAGGTTGGCCATTCTAAGAGTCTCTTCAACAACCTGCCACAAAAGCTCATTTTAAATATGAAACGTATATCACAAATCACAAATGGACATATATGTTTTTTGTTTTGTGTGTCTGGTGATTAATACTCTAAAATTATAATCTATTTGTCGCTTTTCAAATGTCTAATTTGCTTTTGGGTTATTATATTCATTAGTCACTCTTAATTTGTAATTTACTAATAATGCATGCATTAAAGCATAGTAAAATGAGCTCTTGTTTAATTTGTCTCAATATAAGGTTTATTAATATCTAGTTTTTTTAAATTTCTATTATACACAATTATCGCTATTAAGTATTGAATTAGTGCATTGACAAACGTGCAAAAAGCAAATAAGACATTTGAAATGAACCGGAGGAGTTTAGAATACTATACTTTTTTGTTTTGACATACATGCTATATTAGTCTTATGAGTACCACTTATTTTTCAAGCTTATTTAATATAGTATACTAAATGTGTAATAAAAAACATAATTAAGTGAAATCTTGTTTAAATCTTCTAATTGTATACTTCTAATATATCAGTTATTTATAATTTTAGCTATGCATAGAAAATGATATAATAATTTAAATTATGCATTAAATTGCGTAAAAATTAAATATACCAAGAATAATAGAACGTAGAAAGTATATTTGAATACATACCTTAATTGTATACTTAAGCTTCAAGACATCTTCATATGTTATGCTATCGTTATTCTTCTCCTTCAATAAAGCCTTGTTCTCTTCCTATGTTTCAAAAGTTTTCCATATTTAATTATATGTATTTAACATATAGCTCCAACACATGGGGTCTTTTGCTTAAATGTAGCAAACATTTTTTAATACCTACTTGTCTAAATTTTTTTATTAATTTTTTTGTAGGTTTTCGAATCCACATTAGTATAATGGATCTCGTATATAAGTCTAAATATTTTTTTTTTTTTTGAAGATATATAAGTCTAAATATGAATCCAAGCATAAAAATAGGTTTATAATGAATTTTAAATTAATTTTCAGTTTACTTATTTTTTGGTGAATTACATACTATAATAGGTCATCGGGTTACCCAAGTTTACTCTTGGCAAATATTCTATAAAGTTGGGATTATTCATGGTTAATCAATTGGTTGGATGATTATTGTAAGAAAATTATGAATAACTTGGATCCTAATTAATGTAATATAAAGTCTTTTGAATATCACACAATAATATTTTAACGTGTAATGTCAAAACTCTATGAAATCACCATGTGGAATTTTCCAACTCTTTTATAGTATTGTATAATGTATAATTTTATAGTATTGTATAACTGTATAATGTATATGATTGAATGATATAATAGTTTCATCAATCAAATGTAGTGAAAAAAAAAGATTAAAAAAATTACCCGGAGTTTATGAAGAACATGAGGAGACTTGGCTAAAAAATAGATAGACCAAGTGACAGCATGGGCAATGGATATATGAGCAACAGAAGTTGTATGTATAACATTATCTAACACTTCTTCATCACTTAATTGTTTCCCTTCTTTATCCTTCATCTTCATCAAACCTTCCATTAAATCATTTTCCATATCTCTTTCTGCATCATTTTTCTCCTTCCTTTTCTTCATTTCCTCCCTTAGCATCTTCTTTATTGTCCTCCGACACTGTATAATTATTTTTTGTCAAGACATATGCCATCTTATTAAATGATGTCACAATATATAATTAATTCTAGACACTATAACATAATTTGCTTTTAGTGGCAAATTTCTTATAGTATATATATAGGATTTAGTGACATTTATTAGATCCTTTAGCGGCATATAAAAAAATCACACCAAAACTTTTAGCGACATAGAATCTAGTGACATTTATCACAAATGTCACTATAGACTACAGTGACAATTACATATGTCACTAAAGACCAAATTAAGTGTCGCAAAATCTCTTTATGGTGGAACTTAAAATAAAAACCAATAATTATTATATTAAAAATATGAATTAGTGTCATTTTTTTAATGCCACTAAATTCAATATCGCAAAAAGCTAAATTTGTTGTAGTGAGATGTTAAAAAATAATTCCAAATAATGTATATAATTCAATCCATACCAAGGACCAAAAAAACATACTTAAATTGAGTTCACTCTCCACTTCAAATGATCTAAATTATACCATTGAAATTTAGATTTAAAGAAATCTCACTAAATAATAATAGTAGTAATATAGTGTCAATTCTCAATTGATCCAAAATTTATAGCTTTTTAATATCATATGGTAAATTGGTAATAGACTATATTTTATAATGT
This sequence comes from Amaranthus palmeri, assembly GCA_019776075.1. Taxonomy (NCBI): domain Eukaryota; kingdom Viridiplantae; phylum Streptophyta; class Magnoliopsida; order Caryophyllales; family Amaranthaceae; genus Amaranthus; species Amaranthus palmeri. The sequence goes on from JAAKBH010001228.1 coordinate 30,522, forward strand.
TTATGATTTCTATTTTTCTCCATCAATTTTATTATTCATTAAAATATATATACACCATCTAAAAGATTTTATTTTTGTTTATTCACTACAACAAATTTAACTTTTTGCGACATTGTATTTAGTGGCATTAAAAAATGCCACTGATTCATATTTTTAGTGTAATAATTATTGATTTTTATTTTTTGATCAATCATAAAGTGATTTAGTGACATTAAATTTGGTCTTTAGTGGCATATGTAATTGTCACTATAATCTATTGTGGCATTTGTGAGAAATGTCTCTAGATCCTATGTCGTTAAAAGCTTTAGTGTGACTTTTTAATATGCTGCTAAAGGGTCTAATAAATGCCACTAAATCCTCTATATACACTATAAGAAATTTGAAATAGCGACATTTAAATTAAATGTCGCCAAATATATCCCACTAAAAACAAATTATGTTGTAGTGATTTTCCTTAGCAGTCCTTATAGGAACAACTTTGAAAAACAAACGAAATATATAATAATATTTAAATGATAAAAACTTTCCTTTTTCTTCTGCATAATTTTAAAATTTCAAGCTCCTTTAATTTTGTTACATATGTACTATATCTTAGATTTTGTACTTGATTTTGTCACATTAGTCTTGATTTTTATTATTCATCAAATTATGTTTTCCGTTTATTTTATCCACAAGTTTATTTTATCCACAAATTTATTTCACGATAAATTCTTTTGTATTTTTTTTTGTCCTGATCTCAAGACAATAAAATAAACATTTATAAGTAATTTTATGTTATTATACAAAAATGAAACAGAAACAAAATTAAATTTTTTTAACTAAACATAGGAAGTAGTATTGAAACACCTTTAGAGCATGATGATAAGTTGTTCCAGGAATGTTCCATGGCTGAGCTCTAAAGCCATATATAATACCTTCAAATAACTTTTCAATTTCATAAATTTGTGTACCAACTTCAAGTCCAGCAATATATTTCATAGTGTAATTAAGTGTAACCTGCATATATATTGCATACAATTAATAAGAATCAAAATGATTTCTTCTTTCTATTAATGCACTATCATGCACAAAAATAAAACCAACAAATAAGGATGATAAATAGTTATTACTAGATAGTGCCCGTGCGATGCACGACTTTATTAAATTTACTCACATATCATTTAAGAAATTAAAATTTTAAGAAATAAATTTTACATTATGGTTATATCTCATTTCTTTCTAAATAGTTGTATACATTACATACATTGTTTGATTTGTATCATACTTTGCATTGTGCGTAGATGATTGTGAAAATTTAGTTATAGATTTATCATAAATATTTATGTAAAATTATTTTATAAAATTTTTTAAAAAAATTGTTTGTCATAAAAAATATAAGAGACTTGCATAAAGGTAGTGACAACCCAAAAATCATATTAGACTTATGCATTGCATTTAAGTAACCAATTTAATTAGTATAAATAAAAAATCCTCATAAAAGTATATTATTTTTAACCAACTTAAAATATCCAATACACTTAAATAATACTCATTTAATAAATAAAATTAATAAGATTTTATAAATTATTGAAAAAAAGAAATAAAATATATAAATTTCTAATATATTAGATGAGGTGACTTAAAAAATATAACATCAATATGAATACATTATAGTCATAGTTAAAAAATAATTAAGTCAAATATATTAATTAGTGATGATGTCATCATTGAGTTTTAGAGGGAAAATTTTTCTTGAGGTTGTGACACGTAAGCGATATTAATTAGTGATGATGTCAGCGTGTTTTGTTTTAGTAATAGTTATAGATATGTTTTTTTGGACAACTACAAAGACAAAGTCAAAGTCAAAGTCAAAGTCGAATCTGGGTCCATGACCTTAGGGTCCGAGTCCGAGTCCAAGATAACACATTTGAGACCCAGATTCGACCCATATCCAACCCATGGACTCATTTACATCTTTTTTTTAAAAAAAAATTATATATTAGCTATCTTGTGTATTAATTGTTTGATTTGAAATTTTGTTACATTTTTTAACATTGCGTGATGTTGATCTTTGTAGGTTCGTGTATTTAAAATGTGGTCGTTTTATCCATACTTTAAGAATTAAATACTTGATAAAAATTCGTTATAAGAACTTGAATGTTAAAAAATTTCATATATTTCACCCAATTAGGATAAAGTATTAGAAGATCCTCGTTAGTAAAAAATGTTTAAATAATTTTACGCAAATGGTCAAAAATTATACTTCATAATATACTTTTATAAAAGTTTTAGGAAAAAATAAAATTTTTCTGGACATAGATCCAAACCCTAAGGGTTTTGGTCCGGGTCCAAAATTTGTAGACCCTACGGATTCGGGTACGGGTCTGGATCCAGTAAAAAAAATAGGCTCTGGATCTGGATCTTGCTGGATCCGACCCAGATCCGACCCATGCCCATCCCTAATCGGAACACAACACGTGCGACTAAATTTGCAACTGTTGTTTAGTTATTTGGAAAAATTAAGATATTAAATTCATAAATTAATGGTTAGTTCAAATTTAATCGGGAGGTAGCCGAAATTTAATTTGTTTTTAAAGTAATTTTCCCGCATAAAATCTTTTAAATTAAGAAAATTCTCGTAAAGAATGTTTACGAGAATTAAGAAAAATAAAATCTTTTAAATAGTAGAGATATTATAATATTGAATAATAAATTTGATGGAGGAAAATGGAGACCATAAGTATTACTCCCTCTGCAATCTAATGTTCTTCTCATTTATTTTTTCCATAATTTCAAAGTAAACTTTGGGTCTTAATACGCACCTCTAAACAGGCATCATAAAAAATTATAAAAATATATAATTAAAAAGTATACTTTAAGATGAACCTAATAAGATCTCACGTGAATATATCTTATCATCTATATATGTCTTACAAATCTTAATTAAGTTTCTTTCTCTAAAATAGAATATTCTAAATGGGAAGAACATTAGGAAACGGAGAGATTAAAAATGTTAAAAGGAAATTTAGTGGAAAAAATTTAAGGACAACAATTAATAAAAAAAAATGTTTTTGAAAAGTTAATGGGAAACATGTGGAAGATATGTGGGGTTCATAGAGATTATTAAAATATTAAAATGAGGATGAGTAAGGTTATTTTTGTCCAAAATTTGTGATATAAATAGAAAGATTTCTTATAGAAACAACAAATAAAAATTCCTAAAATGGAAAGTTGGAATAACTTTTAGAAACGGAGCGAATAAAAAATCATCCAATATTTTGCCATTACATGAATTATTTCCTCCATTCTCTAATATTTTTCCTGTTTGGAATATTATACCATTTAGAGAGAAAATTTGGATTAATATTTTTGAGATATTTAATATATAAAATACATCAATGTGAGATCTCTTTAAATTCGTCTTAATATAATGTACATTTTTTTATTATATATATGTAACAAGGGCGGAGCAAAAATCGACAAATTCTTTAATGGCCTTGTGTAATTTCATATTTTTCCAACAATTTTGTATCTTTAAACACTTAACATATGCTCAGAACCTCCCTTGATATTTGTTATGTTTTTTATTATGCATATTTAGAGATATTGATGTTCAAAATTTAATTTAAAAACTGTGTGAAAAGCAAACGAGAGGAAAAAAAGAATAAGTGTATAACTAAAGGGAGAATACTTGGCGATAAACGGAGAATAGTATATTACTACTACTTACATCCTCCGTTCCATAATACTTGCAACTGATAGTGACATTTTCCCACATAACATGTCACACTCGGTAGCAAGTATAATGAAACGGAGGAAGTATTAATTACCTTTTTGATGTGATAAAAAGTTTTGATTTTGGGAAGTTTGGACAATGATTGAAGGGCAGCAACAATGGTAGGCTGAATCTGAGGCACAATTCTAGCAAGTGCATTAGGACGACTAAAAATATGTTGGATGAAATACTTGACGAGCGCATGACGATCTCCATGCATGGTAGACACAGTATTAGTTCCTAATACTTCATTGGTTGGCCATTCTTGTTTAAATTTATCGCTTGAATTTAGTACGAACTTGCACAGGGATGGTGAGCATGCTATAATACTTGGAGATCCATATAAATGACTTCTGTAGGCGCCTATATTATCTCCATATCTGTCCATTGAATTTGCTATATATTAGTTAAATGTTTCTTTATAAAATTGATGTTACTATATCATGTTATTAGAATAATAAACTCTTGAAATTAGTTGGCATCATAAATACAAACAATAAGTGATGTTCATGTATGCTTGAGAATCAAAGCAATTAGGAAAACAATTGGCCTAGGACGGTACCCTATAAGGTTACAGTACTAATTAGGGGACCATTTGTTGCAAGCCCCACACTGCCCTATAAATAATAAGGAAATTAGTTTCCTTTTGTTTTTATTTAAAAAGGAAATTAATTATGTTTGGTGCGTTATATTCTTTTTTTTTAGTAAATTAGAAAAAATAAATAAAGAAACAAGTAGTAGAGTCATGACTCAAAATAGTAATGGAAAATAATTCTATAAGACATATTGAAATAAAAGGTGGGACAATTTTGGGACAATCTTTGCGGGAATCTATTATATGGGGATAAATGAATGTACGCATTTTTCCTTATCCTTTCTGGAAAAAGGACACAGGTATAATATTTTCGTTACCACTCCTCCTCCCAAATGTGATTTGAGCAGGATACCGGATTGCTTACTCTCACTCTTGATATCAATGTATTTCAATGCAAAACTAGTATTTTTTGTGCATAATGTGTCACTAGTGGTATGTCAGGGTCAAGGTAACTTTATTTGATTTATGTTTCCGGGACCTTGAAGTTTGAAACCTTCATAGAGGTGTCTGTCAATATTCAATATCGCTCTTTACATCAACAATGGAATTGAATGGAACATATGGCAAGTCTTATATGGAGAGATGTGGCTGCCTTTAGACTTTTTAGTTTTACTCAGC
>JAAKBH010001229.1:0-35412 GCA_019776075.1 Amaranthus palmeri
AAGGTGCCAACTCGTTCCCTAAGGTGAAGTACCTCATTGAAGTCCCCCATCAATAAAGTTGGTTTGCCTACACCACCGATAAGATCCCTTAGAGCCGTATACAATTCCCTCCGACCCGCCTGATCACATGGTCCATACACAAAGCCCACACAACAAGAAAAATTATGCTTTAAAATGCATCCATCCAGCACTATCCACTTGTCCCCAATGAATCTTTGGGACACCTGAAATGAGTTTGGGTCCCAGATACTCACAATGCCCCCACTATGTGTCTCAGTGGCCAAGGACTCACACCAATCAAAACCATCATTACCCCACATCCGTCTGACTCTCCTGCTAAAGGACCTTCTATGTTTTGTTTCCACAAGACCCAACAAAGTAACATTGTACTTTTTAATCAGACTCCGAATAGTAATGCACTTCTCCCCCTTTCCCAAACCCCTCACATTCCAGCACAATAGATTCATAAAAAACAACAAAATACACCAAGGAAGATAAGCACCTTACCGGGCCAAAGTGCTTTCCACCATAGCTTGTAATCGCTTGGATCTCCTCAACTCGTCGTGCACCTCATCCTCATCCCGACATCCAACTCCAAGCTTTGTAGCCATGTGCCAAGTGTCATTTGCCTCGAAGGAATATAATGATGGGGTCGAAGGCACCGATAACGTATCCGGCAAAGAGCACACCAATCTTCTTGGTCTACCTCTAGGTCGCCTTCCCTGTATCATTCCCAAAGCTGCACTGCCCTCCGAGTTATTCAGTTGCACAACATTATTAATAGGAGCTCGAAGCCCTAATTCCTGTGATCTGGGCGCTTCGATTGAAGCTATAGGGTCAAACCAATCTTACACATCAATCCGCACCGGGCATGAAATTTGGCCCACCCACTCATCAACTGAAGGAAGCTCCTTTGCCAGGTGATGCTGCTCACTGTTCCCATTGTCGACACATGGCGTGGAAGACACGTGTTGGGTGTTCCTAGTTGTTTGCGAGTCAGCAGTTAGTTCGACAGTATCACAGCCCAAAGCTACTACCAACCCATCACAAACTGCATTATCCTCGCCATCCTCCACAACTAGGCGATCTTCCAGCCCAATCTCACTTCCACCTTCACCAGCAATATCTTGATTATCCTCCCTCGCCACACTAGCTGACTCGTCTTCGATATCATCATCAATTTCAAAACCCAAACTTTTACACTCCTCATGATGCATTTCAGTGACCCATACCATTCTAGAACCAGATTCCCACTTCACCTTAATGCAGCCATTTATCGTGTTCATAATGTGAGTGTCAACAAGAATTTTTGCCGACGTTAAGCTATTAATACCATTGAACTCGTCCACCACTCGCAACGTCCTACCCCAAACATCACCAATGCTCTGAAAATTCTCTTCGCTGCAGCACTTGGGGTGCACACCTTTGCATTCAAGCCATACCAGCCTGCTGAGCCTATCCTCCTCATCTGACCATTTCGAACCGTAGAGAAAATATTCCATAACGGTGAAGTATCTGCAATTATATATATATATATATATATATATATATATATATATATATATATATATATATATATATATATATATATATATATATATATATATATATATATATATAATATATATATATATATATATATATATATATATATATATATATATATATATATATATATATATATATATATATATATATATATATATATATATATATATATATATATATATATATATATATATATATATATATATATACACACACATATATATCTCGCCGGTGGAAGCGCTTGTGGTGGATGGTTTTTGTTTGTGTTCTGTGGTCCCTTTGGTTTGAACGGAATGCGGTAAAGTTTGAAGGGAAAGTTGTTGATCTTCGGCGCTTTTTGTTCTCTCTACGTCTTCGTGTTGGTTTTTTGGGCTAAGTTTGAAGGGAAACTTGTGTCACTACCGTTAGCTTCTCTCTATTGGTGAATGGTATGCCCCTCAAGCCGTTTGATGCGAAGAAAGGTCTACGCCAAGGTGATCCCATATCCCCATACCTCTTTGCTATAGCTATGGAGTATCTTTCTAGGCTTATGCACAATAAAGCAACAAAGGATAAATTCCATTTTCACCCCCGGTGTAGGAAAGAGACCATCACTCATCTTCTTTTTGCAGACGACCTCCTCATGTTCTGTCGTGCTGATACGGCTGCCGTTCATAGTTTGATGTGCACTTTCAATCAGTTCTCCAAAGCATCTAGGCTCGAAGCAAATAAGAGCAAGAGTAATGTTTATATCTCAGGGGTGGACAACCATGGTAAAGATCGGCTTCTACAGTACCTCCAGATGGAGGAGGGCTCGTTCCCGTTTAGATATCTAGGGGTCCCTCTCCACTCCAAAAAGCTCAATTCTAGGGACTGTAGGCCTCTGGTGGACAAAATCATAGGTAGAATTGGCTACTGGTCTTCTCGGCTTCTCTCTTATGCGGGTAGAATCCAGCTTGTGCGTAGTGTTATTGGGGGTATGCAGAACTTCTGGGCCCAAATTTTTTGCCTCCCGAAAAAGCTGATCAAAATGGTGGAAAATGTGTGTAGATCCTTCATTTGGACCGGTAAAGAAGGTTTATCCAGAAAAGCAGCCGTGGCTTGGATACAAATGACCTTACCTTTCGCTAAAGGGGGCTTAACCTCAGAGATATGTATATCTGGAACAAAGCGGCTCTCCTCAAGCAGCTTTGGAACCTCGCTCGTAAAAAAGAGAATCTTTGGGTAAAATGGGTCCACAGTTACTATATGAAAAACCAAGAGATTCAGAATGTGAGGGTCTCCATTCATTCTTCCTGGAGCTACAAGAAGATCATCAAGCAAAGAGAACTGGTCGACAGACTTGGGGGCTGGGACAAAATTACTAAAGGGAACAATTTCACCATTGGGGCAGTCTACAATCTCCTTATTGCTGACAGTCCTAGGGTTCCTTGGGGAGATCTAATGATCAAGAATTTGGCCAGTCCAAGCGCAAAGTTCATCACTTGGCTAGCGATACAGGATAGACTAGCTACAAAGGATAGAATTGGTAAATGGCTGGATATCACAGATGACAATTGTGTTTTGTGCAATGGAGCTAGGGAATCGGTTCACCATCTGCTTTTTGACTGTCAAAATGCTCGAAGGATTCGGAAAAGACTTTTCAGTTTTCTCACGTATCGGCTTGATGACCCAACCTTCCATGCTGAGATCATCAGGATGAACAAGATCAATAAGAAGAAAACGGATCGAGCAAAGCTGATAGTCGGACTATGGACAGAGATGATTTACAGCATATGGAGACAACGCAACAAGAAAATCTTCGACAACCACATCCTTAGTCTGAAAGAGATTACTGATTGTATAGTTTTTAGAGTAGCTGGGAGAGTTAACAGTAGAATGAGCGACATGCTTGTTTCTGTGTAGCTAGCCTTTAGGGCTTTTTGGGCTTTTGCTCCGTTTGTTTTTTGTCGTGAGCGTTTGCGTTTTTGGTTCCTCGTCTGGAGTTAATTTCCGGGGCGAGCGTCTCCCTTTTTGTACCTAGTTTTTGGTATATAATACAAATCAATTGCCAAATATATATATATATATATATATATATATATATATATATATATATATATATATATATATATATATATATATATATATATATATATATATATATATATATATATATGTATATATATATATGTATACATGTATATATATATATGTATACATGTATATATATATATATATATATATATATATATATATATATATATATATATATATATATATATATATATATATATATATATATATATATATATATATATATATATATATATATATATATATATATATATATATATATATATATATATATATATATATATATATATATATATATATATATATATATATTATATATATATATATATATATATATATAAATATATAGATTTGAGATAGAGAGGTTTGATAGAAATGTCAATTTTGGGTTGTGGAAACTCAAGATGAGGGCAATTCTTGTGCAAAGTGGCTTGGAGAAAGCTTTGTTGGGGAAGTCCAAGAAACCCCCAAGGATGTCCATGGAAGACTTTGAAGAGAAGGAAATGGTAACTCTTGATTATGTAAAGGGGACTTTACTACAAAGGGAGTTAATTGGAAAACAATTAACTAAGAGTGACAAATACTCACATGATGGTGAGGGATTTGTAGTAAAGGGTAGACCAAATAGGAAGGGTAGTGCTAAGTCTTGGAGTAAGGAGGTCATATGCTTTAGGTGTCAAAAGAAGGGCCATGTGAGGAGAGATTGTCCATTGATGGGTAAGAACAAAGAGAAGGAAAGTGAGTGTTCTTATGAGGATTCGGCGGCCGTAGTTGATAGTGATTTCTTTGATGATTGTGTTCTTGTGGTTGAGTCAAGTGAGAGATCTTGTGATAGATGGATTCTTGACTCGGGTAGTTCTTGTCATATTACGCCTCATAGACGTTTGTTCTCCACATACGTTAGTGTTCAAGGTGGAGTGGTACACATGGGCAACAATGCGGTGTGCAATGTTGTGGGTGTAGGGTCGGTGAGGGTAAGGATGTTTGATGGCATGGTGGTTACATTGTTGAATGTACATCATGTGCCGGAGATGAGGAAGAACTTGATATCACTAGGAGCCTTGGTTAGTGATGGTAGTAGATGCATTCTTGATGAGGATGGATTGGTGGTCACTAAGGGGTCTCGGGTAGTGATGAAGGGCAAAAAGAGAGGGTCACTATATGAGCTAGTCGAGTCGGTGGATGATGGGTTGGCAAGGGCAAAGGATTCTTTGTGGGCCGACGAGCATCATGGTTCTTTGGAACAATCTTTGTGGCATTTGAGACATGGGCATATGATGGAAGAAGACTTGGGGGTTCTATCCAAGATTGGTCTAGGTAGTGAGAGATGGTTGAGTTCTATTGGATCTTGTGTTGGAAATAGAACGTGGTCTCTTGGTGATGGTCACTCGGTGATGTGGAGTTGCTTCTTGGTTCCATCACATGGTATCTACCGGGATGTTGGTGGATGGATGAGATGTGGATGGATGGTAAGAAGGGGTATGGCTCCACATGGTTTGGCTCATTATTCGTTGTGGTTACAAGTGGGGATAAGCGGAATGTTGGATGCCAAAGTGGTGAAGTTGGCGCTTCAAGAATACTCCGGAGTATGGTTCTTTGGTGACATTGCTTATGCTTGTATGGGAAACGGTTTTGAGTTACGAGTCAAGAAGGGTGTCTTCTTGGGAAACTCGGGGAGGATCAAGAGGTACTTGTTGGATCCTTGCACGTCAACATTTTTGAGTTCCTTTGTAGAGTGTGCTAATCTCCGGGCTTGTGGTTCTTCTAGCATCAAGGAGAAGGTGGAGGTCGATAGCGGTGTAGCTCTTGGTAAGGATGGTGATGTTGATGTGTGGTCACCTAGATTAGGTGGAGACATTCCTTTGTGTACCTTGAAGGAATGGGTATCATATTCACTTGGTAATATGATGTTTGATGACATGACAATGATGGGTAGCAATGTGTTAGATCAAAGAGGTGTCAACTTGGTGAATAAGCGAGCATTGGTGGAATGTGGTCTCATGGGGTGTCATGAGATGGAGCGCATTGATAGGAGGTTGGAGCATTTTCAAGATTTTGGAGCTTGGGGCTTGGTTGTCTTGGGAAGGGTGCTTGATCCTATGGTTCCAATGGGCTTATGGTTAGAGTTGTGGGGGTCTTTGATCGGGGTTGTGTTTGAGCTTGGCTCAAACTCATTTGCTTAGTTTCATGTGTCATGGGTTTACTCCCTTTGAGGGAGGGGCACCTCTTTGAGGTGGAGTTCATCGGTATGATGAATTGTTTGGAGACGTTTGATTGATGTTATGTTTTGACGGAATTGAGATTATTTCGTCAAGGTGGAGTTTGTTAGGTTTTGTGACTCATAATCTCACATGAGTTGGTCTTGATGTTGTGTGGATTGTTAGTTGCTTGGTTAAATAGAGCAAGAATGGTTATATGCTTGGTAAATATAGCTGGTTGGTGCTTCATATGAAGGGTCTTAAAGGTGTTTTGAAAGACAGAAGCTGCTGCCTGTAGTTCAGAGATATGGCTCGACCTGGTATGAGTGCACGACCCAGTCGAGCAGGTAGGCTCGACCAAGTCAGTGAGTGACTGATGGTCGCTCGACCCAGTCGAGCAAGATGGCTCGACCCAAGGTCTCAGTCGAGCAACACACACGGGATTTCTTCTATTTGTTTACTGGTTTGAACGGGTCATTGCATATATGTTTCCTTGGTCCCTAGCTTTATAAATACTCCAAGTAAACATCATTTAGAAGAAAGAGAACATACTTTACATTGTAATCAAGTGGGTTAAACACAAAGTGAGATTGAATTAAGTGAGAACCAAATTAGGGTTCTTGAGAGTGTAATTGGGGTTTTTCAATTACTCTTTGTAATCTCTTTTGTTTTTCATTTCCATTGGTTATAGTTGATTAGTGATTGTATTCTAAGGCTAATCAATGCAATTTTCTTCATTTCTTTCATGGGTGCTTAATTGTTCATTATTGCATTTTCTTTATTCTTAGTCTTGTGAAGATTTTACTTAGGTTCTTGAATTGAATTCTAACAAATTGGTATCAGAGCTTGTGTTGTATATTGGGAGGCTTAGAATCCATTTGCTCTAGCTCATAATCAAACAAAGCAACAAGAGATAAAAGGATACGTATAGATGTGTGTCTTACCACCGGTGAGAAAATTTCATTGTAGTCCACTCCCGGTACTTGACTAAAGCCACGTGCTACCAATCTTGCTTTGCACCTTGCTTCTTCAACCCCCGGAATACCTTCTTTATATTTGTATATCCATTTGCAATCAACAAGCTTCTTACCCTTTGGTTTTTCCACTAGCACCCATGTTTGATTTTTCAACAAAGATTGCATCTCCTCTTCCATCGCCCCAAGCCACTTTCCGGAGTCCTTGTCACCACCATGGCTACCTATCACCACTTCAAGATTCTACCAAGAACTTCTTATTTCTATGAATTCTAAGCCTCCCAATATACAACACAAGCTCTGATACCAATTTGTTAGGATTAGAGTACCAAAACACAATCAAGAAAGTCCAATAATAAAGATAAAGAACACAAAAAACAATAGAGAAGACACACAAATTTTGGGAGGTGGAGAAAACCACAATATCAATGTGATAATGTGATAAAAAACTCCACCCTTGTCAACAATTGAATGAGTATTATTGCTTCACTTGATGTTTGTACACAAGAATCCCTTAGGATGATCAACTTAGAGAGAATTGATCAAAAGACCCCAAAACCTCTCACTAAAACCTAAGTATTTTGTGGCACTCCACTCAAACCCAATTGTACAAGCAAATGATCTTACATTATGTTTACAAGTGATTACACAAGCCTTATATAGGCTTTGAACAAAAACAAGAAGTAATTGAACCCATTCTTGAACCGTTATAAAACAGCCGCTTAAATCAGAATAAACCCGTGTCTTCGCTCGACCGGGTCGAGCAAACCAGAGGGGGTCGAGCAGAGGGTCGAGCGAGGAGATCAGAAGCTACTGACTCCATTCTGATCTCCTGCTCGACTGGGTCGAGCCAAGGCCCATGGTCGAGCAACATGGTCGAGCGAGCTCCAGCAGCTTTCTGACCAACTCTTGCTTGTTCATATTATCATTCAACACTTGTTCAACATTTCAACCCATGTAACAATCATGAAAATACCAAGCATTGGATTGCTATTGAGTCACCACATATAACAATTCTCCACCGTGACGAACATAAATCCAATCTTCATCACAACAACAATCAAGATTTAATACTCATTCATGTTGACCCTCATCTTTTCAACCAAGATGAGTCTCCACCTCTTCAAAGAGGTGAATCTCCCTCCCAAGGGGAGATTTGCGCAAAAAATCAAACGCAACCAATCAAGTTTGAGCAATGCTCAAACTTTGGAGTAGGAACCGGTTTAGTAAGCATATCCGCCGGGTTATCCTCCGTGTGAACTTTGTCTAAGAGTACCTTACCTTTCTCTATGATGTCTCTTATGTAATGGTACTTAATTTCAATGTGTTTTGTTCTCCTATAGTAGCAATTTTGATGTGATGCCAAGTCAATTGCACTTTGGCTATCACAATATACCGTAGGCACACATTCTTCCATCATTAGTTCACTTACAAAACCCTTAAGCCATTGAGCTTCCTTGAAGCCTTCCGAAACCGACATATATTCAGCTTCCGTAGTGGATTGAGCCACTACACCTTGCAAACTAGACCTCCAACTAATAGCCGCTCCTCCAAGACAAAACACATACCCGGATGTAGATTTCCTATGGTCAAGATCTCCACCAAAATCAGCATCTACATACCCTTGAAGGCCCTCACTACTCCTCCCATATTCAATACCAACACTAGTAGTTCCACATAAGTATCTAAGAATCCCTTTGACAGCGAGCCAATGAGCTTTCCCCGGATTTGCCATGTATCTACTTACTAGACCTACGGCTTGAGCAATGTCCGGTCTAGTACACACCATGGCATACATGATACTCCCAACTACACTAGAATATGGCACGGAAGACATAAATTCCTTGTCTTCTTTGGTCTTAGGACAATCTTCCTTAGACACCTTGGTTTGCAATGTCAAAGGTGTGGGCATTGGTTCCGTTAGAGTGAGGATGTTTGATGGTATAGTACGCACGTTGAGCAATGTGAGACATGTACCCGATATGAAGAAGAACTTGATCTCTTTGGGTGCCTTAGATAGTAATGGGTGTAGGTGCATACTTGAGAAGGGTGTACTTAGGGTTACCTTGGGGGCACAAGTGGTCATGAAAGGCAAGAAAGTTGGGTCGTTGTATGAGCTTAGTGGGTCGACGATTGAAGGAGCCGTGTGTGTTGGGTCTTCCATCAAAGAGGCGGATCATACCCGATTGTGGCATCTACGTTTGGGGCACATGAGTGAGAGAGGTTTGTTGGAGCTGTCCAAGAAAGGGCTTCTTGGAAAGCAAGCTATAGGTGCCATGGATTTTTGTGAGCACTGTGTTCTTGGGAAGCAACGGAGAGTGAGCTTCAAAGCGGCCACTCATAGGACAAAGTCAACCCTTGACTATGTCCATTCGGATTTATGGGGTCCATCGAGGGTGCCATCCTTAGGCGGGTCTAGGTATATGCTCACTATTATTGATGATTACTCTAGGAAGGTGTGGGTGTACTTCTTGAAGAGTAAGGAAGGAGTCTTTGATGAGTTCAAGGCGTGGAAAATCATGATAGAGAAGCAAACCGGGAGGCAAGTGAAACGACTTAGAACGGACAATGGGCTGGAATTTGTGAAAGAAGAATTCACAAGGTTTTGCAAGAAAGCGGGAATTGTTCGACATAGGACTTGCGCCGGTAGACCGCAACAAAATGGGGTGGCGGAACGGATGAATAGAACACTCCTTGAGAAGGCTCGGTGTATGTTGTTTCATGCCAACATGAGTAAGGGATTTTGGACCGAAGCGGTCAAAATGGCGGCATTCTTGGCAAATAGATCACCTAATACCGCTCTTGAGTTGAAGACGGCGGAGGAAGTGTGGTCGGGATCACCGCTGGACTATTCCGGTATTAGAATTTTTGGATGCCCCGCTTATGCGCATGTGAATGAAGGGAAGTTGGAGCCTAGAGCCAAGAAATGTATTTTCTTGGGGTACACGGATGGCGTCAAGGGTTATAGGCTATGGGATCCTAGCACATCAAAGATCATCACAAGCCGGGATGTCACTTTTAATGAATCGGTATTCCTTCATGTGGAAAGTGCAAAGAAAGCGCCCAAAGAAAGTTTGAAAGAAAATTGTGATGATCAAGAAAAGGGTGTTGATGAGGTTCTTGATGATAGTGTTGATGAGATGACACCTCAAGCGGGTGGAGATGCTCCTTCCACAAACTCAAGGAGGGAGCCATCGCCAATTGTGCAAACCACTAGCATTGCACAAAGACGTCCTAGGAGGGAAATAAAAGCACCCTCTAGGTTGGGATATGAGGAAGGAGATTTTGATTGGGTGAAGAAGAGATTGAAAGGCCCGGTGGAGACTCCAAAGAATATGGATTTTGAGGATATGGCCGCCTATGCTCTTTTGGTGGCTAATGAGGTGATTGATTTGGAGCCTTCCTCATATGAGGAAGCCATGGAGTGCAAGGACTCCGGAAAGTGGCTTGGGGCGATGGAAGAGGAGATGCAATCTTTGTTGAAAAATCAAACATGGGTGCTAGTGGAAAAACCAAAGGGTAAGAAGCTTGTTGATTGCAAATGGATATACAAATATAAAGAAGGTATTCCGGGGGTTGAAGAAGCAAGGTGCAAAGCAAGATTGGTAGCACGTGGCTTTAGTCAAGTACCGGGAGTGGACTACAATGAAATTTTCTCACCGGTGGTAAGACACACATCTATACGTATCCTTTTATCTCTTGTTGCTTTGTTTGATTATGAGCTAGAGCAAATGGATGTAAAAACAGCGTTTTTACATGGAGAGTTAGATGAGGAGATATACATGAGGCAACCGGATGGATATATTGTGGAGGGGAAAGAAGACCATGTGTGTTTATTAAAGAAGTCTTTATATGGGTTAAAACAGTCCCCTAGACAATGGTATAGACGGTTTGATAAATGTATGCTTGATCATGGGTTTATTAGAAGTGAATACGATAGTTGTGTGTACATAAAAGATGTGGGAAAAGGGTCTTTGTTATATCTTTTGCTTTATGTAGATGACATGCTTATTGTGGCAAAAGACATGTTTGAAATCAAGAAGATTAAAGAAATGTTAAAGGGTGAGTTTGAAATGAAAGATTTGGGAGCGGCAAAGAAAATTCTTGGTATATATATATATATATATATATATATATATATATATATATATATATATATATATATATATATATATATATATATATATATATATATATATATATATATATATATATATATATATATATATATATATATATATATATATATATATATCCTTGAGAGAGAAAGACCGGTGTGGGGATAGGCTTCTAGCTGTCTCCCACCACCAGCTTTAATCCTGCCGGCAGCGAGCATCCATGAGAGGCGGCCGGAACTCGAGAGGACGGGGAGGGAGAGGAAGAGGGAGTGAATTAAGGGACCTAAGCTCAATTACAAGAAGTGGTTTAGAGAAATTGGGGATTAGGGCTTGTGAAATGTCGACACCAACTGCAAACGAATCTGAACAGAATTCCGGTCAATTGGAAAGTACTGAAGGGTCTCCAATGGCGAATGAAGGTAAAGAAGGAGGGGAAGAACTGGAAATGGGCAAGAAGCAGCAGTGCGAATTGCAGAACCAACTGGCAGCCCTGTCAAGCTATAAACCAGTAACGTTATCCACAGAGAATAAGGAGACTTCGCTGGAAGAGGAAATTGAAGACTTTCCCCAGCTTGGAACATGTCAGAAGGCTTGCCAAACCACTCCATTTGCAGCTGTATCACAATTGACATCATGGAAGGATAAGGTAATCAAACCTAACCCCCCTGTAGGCATGCCTCTTAAATTCATACCCCCTATTGTAGAAAATGGCAATCAAGTGGTGCAAATTGACTCTCTAGAGGCTCTAGATTTAGTGAAATTATGGGAACGAGCTGTGGTTGTATATATTGTTGGTGGAAATGTTTCTGTTGACATTCTTAGAGGATTCATTCGTAAACACTGGACCAATGTTAGTATGCCAAACATTCACAATCATGAGGAGGGCTATTTCATATTGAGATTCAATACTGAGGATGAATGTGATGCAATTCTTAAAGGAGGACCGTATTTTCTAAATAGAGCCCCTATGGTAGTAAAAAAGTGGAGTGTGAATTTTGATTTCAAGGAAGAAGTTATGAGAGTGATCCCTTTTTGGGTTAGACTCCCTAATCTCCCGCTCCATTGTTGGGGAAAGGATACTTTAAGTCGAATTGTAAGTGCGATTGGAGTCCCGATTATTGCAGATGAATGCACAGCTAAACAATTGAAGATATCCTACGCAAGGGTCCTAGTTGAGGTAGATATTACTCAAGAGTTTGTGAAAGATATTAGAGTGCGGGATAATTTGGGCCGTGAGTTTGTGCAGCGAGCTATCCCAGAATGGAAGCCTTACTTTTGTCGAAAGTGTAATAAAATGGGTCATGATTGTGGTGATGCTTCTTTGGTGCTTCAAGGCCAATCCAAGCAGAAAAGAAATGAAGAGAAAAATGTAGTGGGAGAGAAAAGGTTGTGGATTCCTTCTTCAATTGCCAAATTAATGCAAGGTGTTAATACCATTGAAGATCTTCAAGAGAAGCTGACCTTAGACACTCTTATAAGTAAGGAATTACCCGAGTTAGTGTGCACTCAGTCCACGGCAGCAGGCAGGTCTGAGGTGCAAACAGCCAGCACCTTAGCAGCAGACACGGGTACAGCAACCCCTAATACAGCAGCCACTTTGCCCACTGAGGTGCAGCCAACAGTAGTAGGTACGGCAATGCAGGGGACATTAGATAATGGGCAGCAATCTGATGAGGGTCGGACACCTGTTTTACCCTCCAAAGCTGCAAGAAGAGGACAACTTAAACCTCCCAATAGTTACTGTATCACACATGGGCAAGAGGAGCAAGGTGAAACCAACATTCCAGAGAGTACAGACACAGAACAATATAGGGACGGGAACCCTCTAATTCCCTCCCCGAAATGATTTTTATATCTTGGAATGTAAGGGGCATGAATAGCCCCATAAAGATCAGGGAAATTAAAAAATTCCTTGATTATAACAATGTTAGTGTTGCAGGTCTGTTGGAAACAAAAATTAAAGATACGAATGCTCAGAAAATCCAGAAGAACTTCGGTAATCAGTGGGCTTGGTGCACGAATTATACTCATCATGAGAAAAGCAGGATTTGGGTGGGGTGGAGACATGACAGATGCAAGGTTGAGCAGTGTGAGACTCATCAACAATTTATAGCTACAAAAATCACTCCTTTAAATTTAGATACGAGCTTATGGTGTTTGTGTATGGTCTGCATACCGTTAGAGATCGGAAAGACTTGTGGGCGAACTTAGATCAGTTAGACTATAATGCAGCGTGCTTATACATAGGGGACTACAATGCTATTTTCAGTGATGAGCATAGGAAGAACGGGTCTCAGGTGTCTACTTATGAAATATCCGACATGCAGCAATGGCTAGAGCGAAAGGAGCTTCACCCTATAAATGAAAAAGGCCATAATTTTTCCTGGACCAACAAAGATGCAGGGAACAACCGTATCCTCACCAAGATAGACCACGCCATTGGGAACCTTCAGTGGATGGGTAAATACAGTTATGCTAGTCTTCACTACTCTAACTCTCAATCCTCTGATCACACTCCTATGATCCTGAACCTCTGTGAGCATGACAATAGCCAGAAATAGCCGTTTTGCTTCTTCAATTACTTATGTGAGCATCAGGATTTTCTAAAGGTTGTTGGGGAAGCCTGGAAGATGAAGGTTAAAGGGGAAGGTCTTCAAAAGTTCTGGTACAGAATGAGCAATGTAAAAGATAGGCTGAAGAAATTACACAGTAAAGAGTTCGCAGGAATCAAGCACCGCATCAAGCATTGGGAGGAGACTCTGAAGAGCCTTCAAACTAACCTGAAAACGAATCCCACAAGTGAGGCTCTTCACAATCAGGAGAAAGAGGTCATTGAAACACTGCGTAAATGGAGGAAAATTGAAGACAAGGCCCTTCACCAAAAATCGAGAGTCAATTGGATTAAACATGGGGACGAAAATTCGACCTTTTTCCATGCCGCCATAAAAGAGAGAATGACTTCCAATAGCATTCATGAGCTGCAAGACAAGGAGGGGATATGGCTTACCAAAGCCCAGGACATTCAAAATGAAATTCTCCAGTTTTATCAACATCTTCAAGGCTCCTCAACCCCCAACCTTGAAGTGATAGATAGAAGTGTTGTAAGAATGGCCCCCAGATTGAGAATCACAACAGCCAGGTTCTTATTCAAGAAGTGCGGGAGGAGGAAATAAAGGATGCGCTCTTTGGGATGAATGATAATAAAGCTCCAGGCATTGATGGGTTCAACGCTTGCTTCTTTAAGAAGACCTGGGACATCATCAAGGAGAATTTTGTTAACGCCATCAAGGATTTCTTTCACAACAACAATCTCTTCCCCCCTACAACTGCACATCGGTTGCCCTTATCCCCAAAACCTCCAACGCCAACAGGGTAGGGGACTACAGGCCTATTGCGTGCAACACTGTTATGTACAAGGTCATTTCCAGGGTTCTTGCAGGTAGGCTCCAAAAGGTGATGGGGACGGTGATCGACCAAGCCCAATCTGGTTTTATTCCTGGCAGACAAATGGCAGATAATATCTTACTTGCAGCGGAGTTAATCAAAGGGTACGACCGTAAAAACAACAGCCCCAGATGTATGATCAAAATGGATCTTAGGAACGCTTACGACTCGGTTAGCTGGGACTTCCTGTTCTCAGTTATGAATGAAATGGGATTCCCGCCTAAATTCGTCGATTGGATCAGGAGCTTTGTTACTACTGTTTCCTTCTCAATCCTTATCAATGGAATGCCCCAGAAGCCTTTTGAGGCTAAGAAAGGTCTTCGCCAAGGAGACCCAATTTCCCCATACCTCTTCGCCATTGCGATGGAGTACCTTTCCAGGCTCATGCACCATCAAAAAGAGTCCCCAAGCTTCCACTTCCACCCCAGATGCAAAAGGACACACATTCCTCACCTCCTTTTTGCAGACGACCTCCTTCTCTTCTGCAGAGCTGATATTGCGTCGGTCCAAAGCATGATGCGCACGTTTCAGAAATTCTCTAAAGCTTCTGGCCTTGAGGCGAATAACAGCAAAAGTAATGTCTATATGTCTAGTATTGACGACCATTGCAAGGAGAGCATTATGCAATATCTTCATATGGCTGAAGGTTCTTTCCCTTTTAGGTACCTTGGAGTCCCCCTCCATTCGAAGAAGCTCAATTCCCGAGACTGCAGGCCTCTTGTGGATAAAATTGTAGGTAGGATTGGTTATTGGTCGTCCCGGTTACTCTCTTATGCAGGGCGTATTCAGCTTGTTTGGAGTGTTATTGGGGGCATGCACAATTTTTGGGCCCAAATTTTTTGCCTTCCCAAAAAGGTCATTAAAATGGTTGAAAGCATATGCAGGACTTTCATATGGACTGGGAAAGAGGGCCTATCTAGGAAAGCAGCGGTTTCTTGGAACCAAATGGCTCTTCCTTACTCCAAGGGTGGACTTAACATGAGAGACATGTATCAATGGAATAAAGCAGCTATCCTTAAGCACTTATGGAACCTCGCAAGCAAAAAAGAGAATCTGTGGGTGAAATGGGTTCATAGTTACTATATCAAAACACAGGATCTCCAAGATGTTGTCCCCTCTATTCATGCTTCCTGGAGCTTCAAGAAAATCATTCGCCAGAAAGAGCTTGTGGAGAGACTTGGAGGCTGAGAGCAAATCACTAAAGGAGATTCCTTTCACATTGGCAGAGTCTATGAGATTATGATAGCAGCGGAGCCTAGGGTCCATTGGGGGAACATTATGATAAATAATATAGCAAGTCCTAGTACTCGTTTCACTACTTGGCTCGCGATCCAGAACAGACTTTCTACAAGGGATAGAGTGGGGAAATGGATGACCATCCCAGACGAGACTTGTGCTCTTTGTAACGCAGATCGTGAATCAGCACAACACCTCTTCTTCGAATGTCGGAACTGTAACACCCCGTAAATTTTAATATTATTTATTTATAATTTAAATCGGGATAAAATAATAATAATAATAATAATAATAATAATAATAATAATAATAATAATAATAATAATAATAATAATAATAATAATAATAATAATAATAATAATAATAATAATAATAATAATAATAATAATAATAAGACTACTACTACTACTAATATTAATAAGTATAGCCATGAGAAGAGTACTCATAAACCCTAAGCAAAGCCGTCATCCCTAACCTTTCCACCTTTCTTCTCTCTCTTCTCCTCCCTCACGCGAGTTTCCAGCAGCTCGAACCCGCGCCTTCCTCTTTCACGGCAGCCAGCAGTAGGTCGAGGCTGTCTCCTCCCCTCACGGCTGTCCAGGGGCGTTTCCTTTCCCCCACGAGCAGCTTCCAGCGGCCAGGTCCTCCACCAGCTGCGTCAGTGGCCGTCCTTGTGCCGCCAACACTCGATTTGGTGCCCCACCATCACAACAACCCTTAATCCCTCATTCTATTCTAGTTTCACCATTGTAAGACATCTTCTCTTTTCCCATTGATTTTGTTCTTGTTTCTAATTAGAATTTTATCAAGTTATGAGTCTTGTGTTGATTTTTGTCTCTTTTTATGAATGGGTAGTAGTTAAAGGGTTGTTTTTGAACATGATTTGTTTGGGATTTGAATAAGAGGTTGTTTTTTTTTGTGTTAATTTCATGAATCTTTTTGTGGGTGAGAGTTTGAATGGTAAATTGGACATATTTATGAATTGGGGTTTGAAATGTTATTGGAAATTATAGGTTGTGTGTGTGTGTTCTTTGAATCTTACTATGAGTGTTAATTTAAAGTGTTGTCTTTGAATATTAAATAAGTTAGGTTTATATTATGATGAATTTAAAATGTAGTATTTTGAGTAAATTAACCTAGATTAAGTTATATTTTGATAGAATTTAAAGTGAGTAGTATTAGAAAGTTGAATTGAACTTGAATAAATTAGGATGATGAATTTAAAAGTAGTATGTACTACTTTTGTGGCTTGGATGGTGTTTTACTAACTAAAAATCTTGTATAAGCTTGTGTATGTGACATTGTCGATGATTGTGGTGAGTTGTTGTGCATAGCTGAGCTTGGTCGTTAAATTGATATGGCCAATCGTGATGCTAAATTATACGACTTTGACCCAAGTTATACGAATCGTTATTAATTCGTCAAACTACAAAATTTATTTATTCTTAATCGTCTTACTTTAAAAACCTTGGAAAATAATAAATCACTACTACCTTAAGTAATATGATTGATGATTTGGTGTAATATCATATATTATGCGTCCCTAAACTTTCCCATTAGTTTGATTAAAGCACAAGCATAGGGTCGCGTTAGTTCACTTGAACACACCTTTGTGTAGAATTCACTAGACTCTAATGTTATGGTTTGATTGGAATTGATGACGTAGTTCATGTGTGAACATGGGTTGAATTTATTGCATGAGTGTGTTTAGAATGCGCATTAGTTTGAATTGAAACTTGTTCGGCTAATAGTGTAGTTTGAATGGAGTCAGTGCTTCTTGAATGATGTGAAGTAAGCTTATTAGTCTTACTCTTAACGTGTATAGGTGCCCGGTTCATAAGAGGGGCGTAAGAACCTCCTTTGAAGTGATTTTTGCGACTTGTTATCTTGCAGCTGTAGGTAAGTACACGCAGCAGCTAATTCTTGTATCTTGAATATGTTTTCTCTGCGTAGCAATATTATATGAGCTATGTTACATATGAACTGCTATTAAATATTATTAAGTTAGTGCTACAAGTGGGAATCAGCCGTAGACATAGTAGAGAATGGGTTCTGATATCGCAAGACTAGAATGTTGGATTTTATGAGATTGGAATGAGAATAAGTCTCCTTACTTGAAGAGACATTAAGTAGGATATTTACTGTGACTCCACTGGATTGGTACCCCAGCTGGATTAGTTCCCGGAGGCATGGACCGTCTATATATGGTCGCTGTACGGGGGTATGATCATACTTTGCCATTGGGCGCCGGCATGGCCGTCACCGTCCTTGGCTGAGGTGTTGCCATGTGGGTCTTGCAAACCCCAATATGGTGGCCTCTAGTCACATAAGTAGATATATAAGAGCAATTGAAGAGATAGAAGACGGTGAAGATATTGAGAAGTATATTGAATTGAGAAATAGATGGAGTAGAGGTTTACACGTTTGGATACCTTCCTCACCTTGCTTTGTCGAAATTGTTTGTTGGTTACGTATGCATAATTTATTGTTAGTTACTGACGTGTACTGTTTGTTTCCTTGTTTATGGCTTGTCTTTGATGGCCCTGCTATGACACGTTGGTCTATGACTTTACGTTGAGCAGTAAGGGTATCATAGATAACACTTGCAGGTTTTTTGGAGTTTATTTGCATTGCATACGGGGGGATTGAGTGAGAATCTTGACACGTGCCATGTTCTAACTAATTTTGACGCCTCACGTGTTTTGAATTGTAATTGAGTATGTTTTTGGTTTGAGGCGTGCCCTCCTTTTGATGTAATTTATTCCGCTGCAAAGATTTATTTCGTTTTATATTTCGTTTTATATTTCGTTAGTGTCTTGAATGACTTGTATAGCTGGTTACGTTTTTGGAAAACCTTAGTGTTTACATGGGAACCACGATCCATGCTTAGAATGTCGACAGAGGTTTTGGCGATGATCATTCCGCCGTGATTTTTGTTACAAGGCTATTAATGCCTCTTCTCGTGATGGTTTATTGTCTGTTTGATCCTTTAGGCGCGTTAAAATTCAAGGCAGATGCTGCCGAAATTTCCGTAGAATTTTGTTTGAAAGTTTTTGTATAACCTCTTTAATCAAACTTAACATTATCCTTTTTCTTTATTTTAAAATATTTTAAATGTGACACCCGAATTTCCTCCGTTCTCTTCCGGTTTTGGTTCTGTTCTGGGGGTCGGAAATTCAGGGGTGTTACAGGAACACCAAAGAGATCCGATCCAAAGTCTTCAGTTTTCTTCCCCAGAGGTTAGATGACCCCGACTTCCACAGTGAGATTCAGAGTATGAGCAGGATCAACAAAAAGAAGACAGACCGGGCAAAGCTGATTGTTGGGCTATGGACAGAGATGATCTATAACATCTGGATGCAGCGCAACAGAGTGATTTTTGATAACCATCACCTCAGTGAGAAGATGGTTATAGACTGTATAGTCTTTAGAATTGCTGGGAAGGCAAATAGTAGAATGTTAGATATGCTTGTAACTAAGTAGGTTTTTGGGTTTTTGGGCTAATGCTCTCCTTTTTGTTTAGAGCGTTAGCGTTTTTGGTGGCTTGGGGGGAGTTAATTTCCTTCTCGAGCGTCAGTTTGTCTGTATCCTATTTTTGACTATATAATACAAATCATTTGTCAAATATATATATATATATATATATATATATATATATATATATATATATATATATATATATATATATATATATATATATATATATATATATATATATATATATATATATATATATATATATATATATATATATATATATATATATATATATATATATATATATATATATATATATATAATATAATAATATAAAGAAAACAATGGTTAGAGAGAGAAACAGTAGAGAGAGAACGTCTGCCAATGCAGACCTGCAACAATTCGCAACGACGCTAGAACAAGGTTTTGAGACTGCGCAAACGTACAAGCAACTTCAGAGGCAACGGCAACCACGACGGGAATATCCACCTGCAACTGGGCGCCGGGATGGTCATCGGGGAATCTCCAGTTCCCGATGGGGAAGTGGACTCCGGGAGCCACCGACCTCCAAGCATGGTGAAAGAAACGATACCGTTACTCTGTTCATCGATGAAATATCTTCAACAGCAACAAACAAGGATTTGGCTAATCTTTTTCAGCAAATGGGGAAGGTAGTTGATTGTTTCATCTCAAGAAAGTCAAGAAAGCATAAGAAACATAGGTTCGGTTTTGTAAGGTTCGAGAGAATAGAGGAGGCAAGAAAGGCGGTGCAACAACTCCATGGGTCTGTGTTTTTTGGGCTGAAAATCCGGGTGTCATGGGCAAGATTCAGCAAGAATGGAAAACCGTTCACTGTTCAACGCCATGGAAATGGTGAGGCTACAAAACAACAACCAAGAACCAGGATTCTTTCTCCGGCATTGCGGGACGGCCGACGTTATTCTGATGTTTTAAGAGGTAGAAGACAAGACACGGGGTCAAAACAGGAGGATATACCTACGGGGGTGAAATCGACGGTAATAGTCAATCTATCTGAAAATAGTATTTTGGCTGGTAAATTGCAGCGGGCGATTATAGTTGTGACTGAGAAAATACTAACTTTGGAGGAAGCAAAGGCTCGACTTTCAGACCTTGGTTTAGATATTATTGGCGTCTCCTCTATTACACCCTTGAAGCTGGTTGTCTTTTTTGGCAACGATGACGACGTCACAACAGCCACTGCAAAGGACTCACCATTACGAGGTGCTTTTACTGAGGTCAGAAAATGGGACGACGCAAAGGACATGAGAGTAAGTCGCTTATCTTGGCTTGAATGCAAGGGTCTCCCCCCAAAATGCTGTACTAGGGAAAGCTTTCGGGCTATCGGGGATGTGTGGGGCAGGACGGTACGCGTCATCGATGTCTTCAACGGCATAAATAGTCTTACGTCGGCCAAATTGCTCGTCGAGACCAATCAAATGCATAAGATAAATGAGAGCATTTCTGTTCAATGGGAGGCTGGTATGTCGACGGTGTGGATAAATGAAATATCTCATAGTGAGGGGCTGGACAATAGTATGTATGATGACAGTGATGAGGAGGACGAGCTGGATGAATCAGAGGATGCGAATGATTGTGTAGATAGGGTGGTTGAGCCGGAACAGGTGGTTAGGCAGCTGGAGAAGAGCAACACTGAGTTGGGGAAGACCGTGCTGGGTGAGGAGGATGGCGTTATGGATACAACAGTGGGCTTTAATGATCCTATCAGTCCACGTATGGAGGGTAGGGAAAAGGAGACAATGCTAGCCAATGAGGTACTACCCACTATGGTGATATCGCCACAGAGTATGGAACAGGAGAGTGGGAGTGGTAGTGGGGGGTTATCGGATCATTTGGGCTCAATGGAAGGAGAACAGAATGACTGTGCAGCTAATCAAATTGGGCATCCAAGGAGAATCGATGATGAGTTTGAGGTTGATGAATGGCTAGGGGGCCCGATGTCGTGTCCGGTCGAGTGTGAGCAGTGGTTTGACCCAATAGCCTCTGTGGAGGTAAATGTCGCAGGCTGTTTGGAGGCTGCACGACATACTAGTAGTGATGAGGAGCTCGTCGAGTCAAGTGCTAGACCACTTATGGTGAAGAGGCCTCGAGGACGACCAAAGAGAGTGGCAAGTTCGCTCCCGGATACACTATCGGTCCCGTCGACCCCATTGACATGTTCGTTGGAAGCTAATGTCACTTGGCAAACAATGCAACACATGGGAGTTTCTGCTGATGAGGATGAACCGACAATCATGGAGGAAATTAGACGCTCCAAGCGAATGCAAAGACGGGAGGCTCACATCCGACCTTGAGTCGTGGGTAAGCACTTTCCATTGGGTGTTTTTTATTTCTTTATTATGAATGCTTTGATGTGGAATGTGAGGGGTATGGGTAAAGGGGAAAGATGTATTGGGATTAGAAACATGATTCAAAAACATGGTGTGGCTCTCTTGGGACTTGTTGAAACAAAACACAGGAATTCATTTGGTCGTAGGATAAAAAGGCTATGGGGCTATGATATTTTTGATTGGTGTGAATCGTTGGCAACTGAGTCGCATAGTGGGGGCCTTCTTGCTGTATGGGATCCAAATGTCTTCTGTGTTTCTCGTAAGTCTATTGGAGATCGTTGGATTGTGTTGGTAGGAACTATTGTGAGACATTCCTTTGACTGTTGTGTGGGTTTTGTGTACGGGCCGTGTGATAGGGAAGGTAGACAGTCTGTGTTTGCAGAGTTGAGAGGTATGCTTGGCTCGGTGACTTGTCCTACTATGTTGATGGGAGATTTCAATGAGGTACTACGCCCTGACGAGAGGGCTGGGCACAGTAGGATGGACCCAAGTATTAGAGAGTTTGGCGAATGGATCCATGACCTTTCACTTATCGATTCTGCACGGTATCAGATATACTTGGGGTAGGTCTGGGGCTCAGAGCAAGCTTGACAGATGCTTTTGTAGTAATGAGTGGTTTGTGAAATTCCCGAATCTGCGACTTGATGGTCTGAGTAAAGGCTCCTCCGATCACAACCCTATCCTGCTAGCCCTCGAGAGAAAGGTAAATTGGGGCCCTAAACCTTTAGAGCTTATGACTGCTGGTTCCTGAACCCTGAGTTTAAGGAGTTTCTTTGTCGGGAATGGGAAAA
Source organism: Amaranthus palmeri (assembly GCA_019776075.1). Classification (NCBI taxonomy): domain Eukaryota; kingdom Viridiplantae; phylum Streptophyta; class Magnoliopsida; order Caryophyllales; family Amaranthaceae; genus Amaranthus; species Amaranthus palmeri. The sequence goes on from JAAKBH010001229.1 coordinate 22,211, forward strand.
TCTCCCTAATCTATGCATTCCCAATAAGCTCAAAGCTCTTAAAGGTCCCCTGAAAAGCTGGGCTAAAGAGAAATTTGCATGTATGGATCAGAATATTGAAAAGCTGAAAAGGGTGGTACTTGAGCTGCAAGTCTGTAGGGAAACACGACCTTTGAATACTGTTGAGGAGGTCAGGCTACGAGCCGCACAAAATCACCTCCATGCTTGGATGATTAGACGTGAGCGCTTCTGGCGTCAAAAGGCGAGAACTTATGGGCTGAGCATAAAGGATCACAACTCCAAGTTTTTTCATGCCTCCACTATGATCAGACGGAAGCGGAATGAGATATCTCAGTTAGAAATTGATGGCAGGCTGATTTCTGGGGTTGAAAACCTCAAGGGGGAGATCTCTAGATACATAGAAGGTAGATTCTCCCAGAGGAAGGTACCGAACTTTGATTTTGAGATGGGAAATCATCCAAGGATATCTCATGAGCAGAATGGGTTTCTTGAAGCTATTCCGTCAAGGGAAGAGGTCAAAGCAGCGGTGTGGGCATGTGGTATTGATAAGGCCCCAGGATACGATGGCTTTAACTTTCGATACATCCGTGAGATGTGGGACCTTATACATGATGATGTTTATCGCTATATTCTTGAGTTCTTGGAGAATGAGACTAGTGCACGGGAGATTAATATCACCTGGGTAACTCTTATCCCAAAAGTAGCCAACCCCAGATCCATTGATGAGCTGCGCCCAATTAGCATGGTTGGGGCCATTTACAAGATCATATCCAAGCTACTTTCATTGAGGCTTAAGGAAGTCATTTCCCCCCTTATTGATGAGTCTCAATCTGCCTTCGTCTTGGAGAGGCAGATATTGGATGGGGTTCTGGTTGCGAATGAAGCTATTGGGTGGTTGAGAAAGAAGAAAATCCCTGGTGCATTACTAAAGCTGGACTTCCAAAAAGCCTATGATTCTGTGCGATGGTCTTTTCTTGAGGCAACTATGGTTAAATTAGGCTTTGGGGCTAAGTGGATCAGATGGATTATGAAGTGTGTCAGTTCTGCATCTCTCTCTGTTCTTCTTAATGGTTCTCCACTGAAACCAGTAAAAATGGAAAAGGGCCTGCGCCAAGGAGATCCCCTATCGCCCTATCTATTTATTCTGGTCAGTGAAGTGTTGGTGAGCCTTTTCAGACGTGCGGAGGAACTACAGCTTATTGAGGGTGTTGAGATTGGTAGGGACAAAGTCAAATTGAAGCATCTTCAATTTGCGGATGACACACTAATATTTGTTCCAAGAGATAACAGGGTGGTTACTAACTATCTTCGAATACTGGATGTGTTTGCTATAATGTCGGGGCTGTATCTGAACTATGACAAATCCAGTATCATTTCTTGGTGTAGTAGAGATGCGGATTGGGCTAGAGCTGTTGCTGACGAGGTAGGATGCCGTCATGATGCATGTCCTGTAACATACTTGGGGCTTCCACTTGGTGCAAATATGAATAAGTGTGAGTCTTGGAAACCGGTGCTCTCGAAGATAGAACATAAATTAGCATCATGGAAGGCCAAGATACTTTCTCGGGCAGGGAGACTAACTCTGATCAAGAGCGTCCTCAACCGCCTCCCAATTTACTATATGAGCATGTTCCGTATGCCCAAGGCTGTGGCCAACCAGATTGTTAAAATGCAACGGAAGTTCTTTTGGGGCGCAAAGGCAAATGAGCACCTCACTATCCCGTCGATCAACTGGGCAACTATAGAGCTTCCAAAGCAGTTGGGTGGCCTAGGTGTGGGTAATATCCTACATAAGAATCTGGTTATGCTATTCAAATGGTGGTGGAGATTCTCAGGGGCTGATAATATGTTGTGGAAACGTATCCTGATCTCAATCCACAACATTAAAGGCTTAAAAGCCTCGTCAGATTCCTTATGTCATATGCAAAGTGGCAATTAGGCCCACTTGCTCTCTGATGAGCCAGATACTAAGCGTATTCGAGATATTGTGGAAGAAGGTATGCATATTGTGGTGGGTAATGGTCACACGACGCAGTTTTGGCATGATAAGTGGATTCCAACTGGTCCCTTAAAGCAGCTATTCCCACACTTGTTTAGGGTGTCCGTCCAAAGAGATTTGATGATTGAGCATATGGGGGTTTGGAGGGATAACCAATGGGTGTGGCAGTTTCTCTGGCGCAGGAGGCTCTATGATTGGGAGATTGTTGAACTTGAGCGTCTGAATCTCTTACTTGAGCAGCATAGTGCGATTTATAATAAAGAAGACATGGTGGGCTGGAATGGTGTCGAGTGCCAACGATACCCTACTAAGGCTATTATTGAGAAGTTCCTTGATGCAGCTGCCCCTAGTCTCCCAAAGGAGATATCTTCTTACCTGTGGAGCATCAAGGTTCCCCCTAGAGTTCACCTTACCCTATGGATGGCTAGTCTCGAGAGGTTGAGAACTGGGGATTTTTTTGTGGAGAAACAGCTGCTTGATCCTATGCACGCACAGTGCCCTTTTGGCTGTGGGGAGGTGGAAACTAACTCTCATGTTCTCTTCACGTGCTCGTTCTCGTGGGGTCTATGGATGGCAATCCTTGAATGGTGGGGTATCTCAGGTCCTCTTCCAAATAGGTGCATCCCTTTCTTGTTCTCTTGGAAGAGGTTAGCACCAAGGCGTCGCGGTGGTAAAGTGTGGCATCTTATTCTTGGGTGTGTGATCTGGTCTATCTGGTTTGAGCGCAATCGGATTAAATTTGAGGGTAGATCTCCAGACCTAGCACTGTCGATCCACTCGTTGAAGACTAGGATCTGTACTTGGGCGAAGGAGCTGCTGGACTTAGATATTGCTCCATACTCTGCTAGGGCTGATTTAATGATGTATCCATAGCTCCATTGTATTAGGTGTTTTTTCGTTTGTTTGATCCTTTGTATCCTAGTACTTGGTTAGTTTTTGGGGTGTTGGGGCACTGGGTGTATGGGGCATCAGGTGTCTTTCTTTTCTGGTGTTGACTTTGCATAGCCCACCCCTATGCTCTGTTCTGGGTGGCCTGGTTCTAGTCCCCTATCTCCAATGGCTTTTTCCCCTCGCGGGGTTTTTTATGCCGGCGGTTTTAGGGTTCTCTAGTCCCAGTGTGGAGGTATTTTCAGATAAATAATAATTCCAAATTCTCAAAAAAAAATATATATATATATATATGTATATATATATATATATATATATATATATATATATATATATATATATATATATATATATATATATATATATATATATATATATATATATATATATATATATATATATATATATATATATATATATATATATATATATATATATATATATATATATATATATATATATATATATATATATACAAAGTTGTTAAAATCGTGATTCTACTTAGAATCGTTTGGAGAGGTAGAATCGAATCGGTAGAATCGAATCGTAGAATCGTACGATTCTACAAATAAACTTAAAAATAATAAAATATCTAGTTTCTTACCATTATTATTCATTCAAAAGTATTTCAGTTTATGAATTAAAGTTTTTTTGACTTTATTTTTAAGAATATAACGAAAACTTTTCAATAATTTGTTTAAATCTACATACCGATCAAGAAATTTGTTTTTAAAAAGTTTTCATGACGGAAAATTTGAAATTTATGTGTACTTGTGAAAGAGATTAGTAAAATATGGTACATAAGAAAAATTAAAAAATAATTTATACTATATTAGTAGAATCAGATCGTAAAATCGTAGAATCGTAGAATCGTTTTATGATTCTACCTCTAAATATTTTATTCAACTAGAATCGTAAGATTCTACAACTTTAAGATTCTAACTGCGATTCAAATCGCTCGCTTGTTTTTGGATCGTAAAATCGTAGAATCGTAGATTAGAATCGCGATTTTAACAACCATGTATATATATATATATATATATATATATATATATATATATATATATATATATATATATATATATATATATATATATATATATATATATATATATATATATATATATATATATATATATATATATATATATAGATTTAGGATCAAATGAGAAGGGGTCTCAAAATAAGAAGGGTGAGAAGGATTTTCATCCGTCCAGATTAAAGATCAACGGCTGAAAATTGGGCGAAGCTGTGCACGCGGTTCAGTGACTTTTGCACGCGGTTCACCTCAATTTTTCACACCCGGTTTTTTTGGCACGCGTTTTTCACACCCGGTTGCTTGTGTCAGTGTCTCTTCAGAATTCTACTCGCCCTCTCTCCTCTCTTTTGATAATCTTTTCTTCTCACTAAGAATCCATTAAAGATCTGTTCACCTAATTGTGTTCTTCAATTTGGTTCATCTTCTTCAGAAATTTTCGAAAATTAACTATTCTTAACTCAATTTCTTCAAGATCTGTTCTAAGTTGTTCAAATTCTTCCGCTCAAGGCTTCATTCGACTACTATTCGAAGATTTCGCGTTCGTCTATCTTTTTCCAGTTCTTCAAGTTCTTCAATTCCGTTCAAGGCTTTTGGTATGTGTTTATTTTTGGTTTATTTTAAGCATTTTTGGTATTTTAGGTTCTATTGTTCAAGGCTACAATCGATTTGGTTTTTTAGGTTTTGCTATGCGTTTTTTGAGTATTAACTTTTGATTTTTCATGTAATATGTGTTAAGAATACATTTGATTTTTCATTTCTTCATTTTGTTTAGTTCAAGGCTACATTTAAGTTTACTCTGTTTTTTATTTTCAAAACTTTTAGATAGTATATTACTTCAAATTTTCGATTAATGTTGTTTATGAAGTTTATTTTTGTGATTTTCTTTGCTTTTTAATGTTTCTTTTTCAATTTCTTTAGTATCTCAAGGCTACATTCGATTTTTGTTCAAATATTTTGAATCGTCCATTGTTCCTGATGGTGCTTGTTTGATTTTTGTTCAATTTATTTAGTATCTTCTTTATTATATGGAGTTTACATTATATTGCTTCAAATATTTCAGTTATTCAATTAATTTTGTTTATGGAGTTTACATTTGTTTTTTTCTTCTTTTTCATTTTTGTTAAAGTTTTTTGAAGCGTTTCCTGAGTAATGCTTGTTTTTTTATCTTCTAATTTTTGATTATTCTTGTGTATGAGGGTTTATTATGTGATTTTCTTTACTGATTAGCTTAAACTATCAATTACTCCATTTCTTTTTAGTCATTATGGCAAAAACAAGAGGTGGCTTACGTTTGAGGTCAAGTCGTAAACGAAGTAGTAGAAATCCAGTTGATATTCCTTCTACCTCTCTTGCTGTCAACACAAGAAAGAGGAAAGGTGTAGAAAGTGACAGGGTCCAACAAAGCTCTATAAGGTAAATATAGTTAATTGTTGTGATGCTGAGGCTGTTAATTAGTACTCTATATGATTAACTTTATAGAGAATACAGTAACTATTCATTGTCATAGTAACATTTATTGATAACATAGTATCTTTTTCTTAGAACATAGTAGCATTGACTTTTACAGCAAAGTTTTTTCAAATAACTTCACAAAGTAATTGTTTAATACCTTTTTTTTGAATATATTTTATCTTTTTAGCACATAGTCATAATTATATTAGCTTATTTTAGTTAATTGTTGTGATGTTGAGGCTGTTATTTTGTACTCTATATGATTAACTTTATAAGGAATACAGTAACTATTCATTGTCAAAGTAACGTTTATTGATAACATAGTAGCTTTTTCTTAGAACATAGCAGCATTAACTTTTATAGCAAATTTGTTTCAAATAACTGCACACAGTAATTGTTTAGTATCTTTATTTTTGAATATATTTTAACTTTTTAGCATATACACATAATTACATTTGTTAACAGCATTGACAGGTTGAAATCTACCTTTCAAACCAAAAGTAGACCTTTTCAGTTGATCAAATTGATCCGGGGTTTCAATGAGAAGCAAAAAACTTCAGTTAGAGAAATTGGTTTTCGGGGCCTTCTCAGTTTGAAGTTGAGTAAAAATCCAACTACCATGTTTGGTTGGCTTGTAGATAGTTTTGATCCTGGTAGTTGTATGTTTTGTATAGACTCTTTGAAGTGCTTTCCGATTTCCGAACATGATGTATATGATGTGTTTTGCCTACCATTGAACCAAAACAAGGACGTAGAAGTAGTTTCTAGGTGTGCTAACAAATATAACCCTGATTTCCCATTGAAACAAGAATTTAGATCTTTTTTTGGGTTTGAAGATACGAATGCGTCAATTCCCTTAGAATTGCTTGAACGTTTGATCCCTAAGATGACTGATGGAGGGGATGAGTTTAAACAACTATTTGTTTTGCATGCTATTTCTTCTTTCTTAGCCCCTACCCATAATAGAACCGTTGATCTTAAGATTGTAAAGGCTATAGTGGATCCGGACAAGATTAGTACATTCAATTGGTGTAAGTATGTTTTAGACCATCTTTGTGATTCTGTAGTCAGATATCGAAAAGGAAAATTGAAATTCTTTTGTGGATGCGTTATTTTGTTAGAGATTGTATATTTCCATCGGTTAAAGTTTAAGAATATCTCCTTGCCATCTTCTTTGCCTCTTATCTCTCATTGGACCGATAGGGATGTTTCTAAAAGAATTAAGGAGGAACTATCTGCTCATCATTTTGGTAATGGTATAATCTTGACCACATATCCAATTAGTGAGTTAATGGTTTTTGAGAGTGGGCAAGCATTGGGGGTAAAGGTTAACCACATTGATGGTGGACATCCAAGTTCAAGTGAACAAGCTTTTAGAGATCAACCACCGCAAAATGATGAGAAAATTGAGTTTCAATTGCCTCTGAACGCAATGCGGAATTCTGATATACGCCAATTAGCTGGAGATGTAAGTATAATCTTACTTTTTTTATGCTGCTTTCATATTTATATTTTTTATATAATATGTCATAGTTATTTCTTTTTCAACATAGTTACCTTCTTTTTCAACATAGTTACCTTCTTTTTCATATAGTTACTTTCTTTTTCAACAATCACCTTCTTTTCAAAATAGTTATTTCTTTTTCAACATAGTTACTGTTTATGTCAACATAGTTACTTTCTTTTTCAACATTGTCATTTTCTTTCTTAATATAGTTACTTTTATACAACATTATGTATACTGACTTCTTTTTATTTTTGAAGGAAATGTATTAGCTACTTTTGCTGATGAGGAGGGACACTCAAGTTGTGTCTAATTTTTATATGGAGAAAATTAAGTATATGTTGGATCAAAAACGTTCAATGTCTTCTCAACCTGTCCCTCAACTTGATGTTCCTACAACATCATCCACACCTTTCTCACAAACCCAACAATTTTTTATGAATCCTAGTGTTTTAAATACCATTGACGAGATTATTCATACAGTCAAATGGGTCACTTCAATTCCAGAGATGATGAATGAGGATATTATTGCGGGTGAGGGCAATGGACAAGTGAATGAGGGTGTTGGACAAGTGAATGAGGGTGATGATGTAATGGGTGATATTTTTTTGGATAATGATGATATAGTTGAGTTAGATAAAGTTGTTGAGGATGTTGTTAATGATGTGTCAAATAATTCACTTATGTTTGAAAGCCATGGGTTTGAAAATGTATTTTCTTATGGTAGGGCAAAGCGTTCAATTCCGTATAGAGGTATTGTGGATAAATTAACCTATGTTTCACATTTGATGAAATCGAACAAAAAATATATGAGAACCCTCGGATTGTTGCTTCAAGAAGTGGTTGATTATTGTTTTGTTTACGATAAATGTTTTGACAGTAGGTGAGTTTATTGCTTTTTTGTTTTTTTTGTTTTTCTAATTCATGTATTTATTTATTTATTTATTTATTTTATTCATTATTTTGATAGTGAATTGCTGGTGAATTATGATGATTATTTGACAATTCAACGGGAAGAGTTTTGTACTTTGGGAGATCCTTCAAAGTTAACTCATATTAATGTTGTAGATTGTTGGTGTTTATTACTTAATGAGAATGAAAAGAACAAGGAATCTTTTAAAAGGTTCTTTTTTAGTGCTAGTTCTAGTGTAAGTTTTTCAACATTTTTATTATAAATTAATTTTTTATTGCCATTGTTGATTAATTTTTAAATATTTTTTACTTATATCATCTTTTTTATTTTTTACAGCTTGCTTTGTTGGATTATGATATGAACGGTGGTTCTGAACGAATAGATACAATTTGTAAATTATGGGTTGAATGGGTTAATTTCAATAAAGCTGACTTGATGAAGTTTGATTTGGTAAGATATTTTTAAATGCTTGACTTATATAGTTACTACTTTTTTTTTTTTGAAATTATATAGTTACTACTTTAGTTATTATAGTTACTATTATTTAATCACTATTTTAGATATTTTATTGATTTAGTGATATATGATATAGATTGTTGTTCCAATACTGAAGGGTAGTCAATACTTCTTACTGCTTTTGAATATGGAGTTAAGAATAGTTCAGTGGATTGATAATGTGAACCATACAGCTATTTCTGAACAACAAATTAAAAAATTAGGCGACACTATGGTATGTGTAACATTTTATTTTAAAAACCTTTGCCTAAATTGCTTTTAATATGAATTTTATTTAATAAATATTTAAATGAATCTTGTGTAGAAAGATTTGTTGTCAACCATATTTGACGAAAAGATGCAGTTTACTAATGCTATTCTTTGTGGAAAATTGAACGAGTTTCCACGGATTGGAAAACGACTGCTAGGACCAACATCGAAAGTGATGTATTCACGATGATAAGCATGTTGTTTTTTTGAGGGAACAACTGATTTCCGGTGTGCTCAATTGAATGCAGTTACGATTTTTATTCTTAATATTATCTTTTAATTGTATCTTTTAATTGACATTTTAATTAAAACATTCTAATTAATTTTGTTTCTTCTTATGTAGGCTCTAGTGAGGCATGTTGCTAGAGCTAAAATTGCTGGATCGTTGTTGTTATCTGATTTTAACAAACAAAGATCCAAAGTTTTAGATGAGCTTTCCAATTTCAAGGATAAAAGACGTGTCATTGCCAAACAAGTTTCTATCAGAAGAGTAAAGATTCGCTAATGTTTTAAATGAAGGTATGAAAAATTCTTCTGATTTTAGTTGCTGTAAAACGTTTGGTAAAGTTTTAAGCTTTTGTCTTGTATTGGGTTTTAAGCTTTTGTTTTGTTGGGAACAAATTTTGTGACTCTAAAATAGTGTAAATTGGGTTTGATGTAAAGGATTAAAAAACATTAGTAGATAATGTTTGTTACAATTGGAAAGTTTTTGTTCATTGGTTACTGTGTAACAATTTTTGGTTACTTTATAACAATTTTTGGTTACTGTGGTAGTTTTTAAGATCTAATAGTTTGTGGTCAGTTCTAAGCTTTTCATGGTGGTTGGATTTTAAGCTCTAATAGTTTGGATTTTAATTGTTTGTGGTTACTGCATACAATTAGAAGATATAAAACCAATTCTTAGCTTATTGAATTTGAATGTTGTGTAATGTTAAATTCTAATGTAATAATGTAATTTTCTTTGTTTGTAGGCAAGTTTTATTTGGGAAAACTCCGAGAAATTGGTTTCAACAAGGAGATCATATCAAGGGAATAGTTTGTTGAAGTTACTGAAGCGGAATAGAGACCTTTTTCTAAAGTTTGACTGTAGGCATTAGTAGGGAAGTCTTTTGTAAATCATTAATGGTACTCTTGTTGTTCTACCTAGTAGGAGATGTTTACCTCTTAGACTTTTAATCTTACAAATGGTATATTGTTTTTGAGCTTTGCTTCAATCCATATCAGTTTCAAGCAAGAAGTTTATGTTTTTTAAGGGGCAGTTTTTGTTGGAAATTTTCAGATCCCAAACATGATCTTATTTCTAAGTATTTTCCAGCATTAGACAAGTTAGCAACAATGACTATACATAATCACTGCCATTATGAGTTCATGACAATACTTATCAAAACCACCTTCATTATCATCATTACTTGATTTTTGTTTAAAACTGATCAATTTTAATAAACTTTTCTTAAGTGTCATATTTTCATTGTATAATTTTCAAATTTCAATTCTTTATAATTTAATTAATATTTTTTCTTGAAGCTAATTAAGCAATATCATATATAAACAGTGATGCTTTTCGATCAAGGAATTATTGTCTTCATAGACGTGGGAATTTTTTCTTCAAGTTTTCCTTTGTTTTCCTTTTCTTTTTTATACTAGTTTTTGCTAAGTTAAGTCTTCTAGTTTTACTTATTTAATTAGCTATATTGAAACTTTTTACTTGATTATATGGTTCCACCATGATTAACAATTTTTGACTTATTAATCCTATAGGAAATATGGATGTAAATTAGTATATATTAGCACTTTTATCTAAGTAATTATCCAAGTGCAATCATCTAAATATTTATACCTTAAGTTAGCAGGTGCATAATTATGCTTAATAACCTGTTTGCATCTGCCACATTGTAATTTTTACAATTTCAAAACTACCAAAGATAGTAGCAATTAACCTAAAATCATAACATATTATCTTTTTTTAATAACATAGTAACCTAAAATCATAACATAATATCTCTTTTTTAATAACATAGTAGCAATTAACATCTAAGCTAAGTTTTTAGAAAAATTACTAAAGAGACAATGATTATACATAATCACTGAAACATTCAAAATTCCTAAAGAGACAATGACTATACAACAGATAGTGATCTCAACAATCTCTTCATCTTCAACATCTAATCTTCAGCATCTGATCTTCAGCATCAAAAGAAACTTCTACATAAATTAACTTTTCTGCAAAATCATAATCAAATTACACCATAGTTAGTTTTTTCACAATTATTAATGAGGATACATTAAATATCAGGAAATTATATTTTACATACCTTGAGTGAGGGATCTTTTGTTGATGGGCAATTTCGACTATCGTGATAATCAAACTTACCACAAGTTTTGCACTTTCTTTGGTCTTCTTGCTTTGCTCAATATTTAGTTCTTTTTCCCCAATTATTCTTTGCCTCTTGCCTTTGTTCTTTGACTAGATTGGATTTTGGATTTCCATTGTCGAAGATGAACCCGGGCCGACTAATAATTCAATTTGTTGCTCTTTAGTAATTTCCACCCTCACATCATCACTTTCCTCCAATTTTCGACTAAATTCCTTTAGATTTTGTAAAAGTGATTGTAAATCACTCTCACTCCTTTGAGCTAAACCCACACAACTGAAAATCTCACACCAAACTTGCCCTAACAACTTGCCCATGTTGTCACACTTTTTACTCTCCTCAATTACATTCCCATGCAAATCAAAGATAGGCTTCTTCAATGCTATCTTCGTCCAACGATCTAAAATGTATTGCTTTGGTATTTGTGTTATTTGTCTTGCACTCATAACACAAATTGCATGGGAACATAGTATTCCAATCCGTTTATATAACTTGCAATCACAATCCACCTTCAACTCATCAATTGAACTTCCCAATATCAACTCCACCTTGTACATTTTACTTACGGTTGAGTCTAAAACACTTATACTTTCCACACTTTCAATCTTTTCAATATTTTGAATAAAAATTTTGAAACAAGACTTATAAACTTCATATTGAAAAAGATAAAAAATTGTTCTAGTATACACTTCACTGGCATGTTTTTCAATTGGCAACGGTGTTTTATATTGAGGGTTTGTGTGAAGTGATTCGGCATTGAGCTTATCTTGTTTGTACCTCTGTGCATCCATGGCACTTTCATAACTCATATAAAATTTCACCAATGTCATGTGAGGGTTTGAAAAGTGGTTGAAGAAACTATTAACACTTTCGGATCGTGATGTAGTTCTTAAAACACCCCCCAATGTGATATCTCTAAAATATGCGGGTATCCATTGATCTCGTATACTATATATACTACTAAACCATTTATCTGTTTGAAGGTTATATGTCTTCATGATTCCCTCCCATTTTTCCTCAAATTCACTTACTTCTTGATCTATATTCCACACACAATCATTTAGTTCTTTTAAAAAACCCTCATTTTGTTCAATTCCGGCCCAACTTTGTCGGTTACTTTACTCATGATGTGCCACATGCAAAGTTTGTGTATGGTTTTTGGAAACACATTTTTGATTGCAATTTTTCATGGCAGGGTCTTGATCGGTTATTAAATATGTTGGCACACAATCCCCCATACAATGTAAAAATGTCCTAAATAACCACTCAAAAGATTCAGTATCTTCCTTGGCTAATAAACCTATACCAAAAGTAACACAAGACTTGTGATGATCCACGCCGGTAAACGGTGCTAAACCATGCTGTACTTATTGGTATCATAGGTACAATCGAAAGTAACCATTTCCCCAAATAAACAGTAATTTTTCCGACTTATCGCATCAGACCAAAATAGACGTGAAATATGATCCTCTTCATCTAATGCGTAATCAAAGTAAAACCCCGTGTAAATATCTCTTTTTTTAATAAAATTCGATTAACATTTTCCCATCATCTCCTTTGATATGTGTTTTTAAATCCCTATGAAAATTCTTAAAATCTTGCATTGTCACTCCCACATTCTCATAACCCCAACATTTTCCTTAAACAATCTAAAGGATTTCACCGGTCCTATATGACCCGTGCATTCTTAGATATGAAATTTTTGTGTAACATAGTCATTTTCCTATTACCCAATAAATATTGACGCGATGTAGGGCTAACTAGACAATGAGTGTGCCTCTTCAAATTTTAGAACATAATATGTTCTTTTCACTATGTCAATTTCAAAATCAATCTAGCTTTACACCCAATTCTTTTAGTTGACCTTTTATAACGCGCAACTACATCATCACTTTTCTTATGTTTTTGATTTAAAAATCCCTCCCTACTACAAACAAAATATTCAATACTATAATACCTTTATTTTGTAGGTAGTAGATGAACGTATGTCAAACCACATATCTCAGCATATTTAATATAAAAATCTAATGCTCTATCTAAGTTTCGAAGTCATACCAACAATTGGCTTTTTGTCAAATCACAATGAGGAATCCACACCACAGAACCATTTGGAGTAACTTGTGTAATGGTTCTTGGGGTTGAGTTCCTGTAGAACAAATCAAAGGTCTTTGTCATTTACTATGTCATTTTAACTAAGATAGTAAACTTAAAAGAATATAGTAATAAAAATTTAACACTGTAAATTCCTAGTATTACAATTGTGAAAACAG
>JAAKBH010001230.1:0-35357 GCA_019776075.1 Amaranthus palmeri
ACCCTATCGATCATAGACTCCATTATGAACACAAAATCAGGACGTTCTCTCCAGCACCATGTGCGGAGAGCTTGAACTGTCTCTGGGTTGTTAATCCCTCGACAGTTCCAACTTAATATTTTCATTGTTGTTCGCGGGGTGGTCATGGCCAACGCCCGCTACTTCATTACACACACCAACAGAAACATGATTCCCCATACAAGAACGCTTCCCTTCACCATCATACTCGACATGTCCACATCCATATCCCACATCTTACGTTTTGCATTTTGTTCATAGTTTGAATATGGAACTGGAACAATAGTAGTACTATTATCAACATCCTGAGACTCCAAGAGAGGCTTTTTAGGACCCAATGCCCTCTTTTTCACTTTAATGAATTTTCTAAAAGGGGTATCATTTTTCCCCAAATGGAAAGATGGGCTAATTAATTGATTTGATACCTCCGCAGCCAACTCATCAGCTTTCGTAGGGTTATCAGACAACCCATTATTGATGTCAGACAGCAGCAAAACAGGAGCCCCACATTTCACAGCCTTATTATTGGTATCCTCCACGTAATCAGCAACTGTCGGGTCATGGGAAACAATAACACCAACATTCTTGTCAGAATCCAGCAGGGTTCCAGAACCACCTTCCTCCACATCAGCGTCTTTCTTGGGATCCGTTTCACCAGTATTAATGATAACGACATCCTTATTCTTTGGGACCACCATATTCGAAACAAGACACAAACAGGGAGCACCAGATGGTTTCGAGACAAAACAAGCATTTTTCAACTTTAGATTCTCAATTTCCTCCTTATTTCTTCCAAACCCCTTCCTAGGAGAAGCCCTAATGTCCATACCCAACCCTGGTTCGACTCTCTATCTTCATCAGAGACATTAGTGCAATCCTTTTCTGTGTGACTCATCACACAAAAAGCAAAAGTGCGATAACCGCTCATACTTTAAGGAGATCTTTATAGTAGAGTTGCCTTTTACCTTAATCAACTGGAAGCGTTTTAAAGGCTTTGTGATATCATTAAAACCCTAATCCTCCTATAAGGGTTAATATCAAGAAAATCCTCCTCTATCTCCAAACAAAGCCCCAAGGATTTAGCTATTGCTTTAATACGGTCATCGGATCTATAGCCAAACGGTAAATTATATAAACGAATCCAAAAGGGAGAGAAAGTACCATATCATACGGTTGAATGTCCTTCTCAATTTCTTGTAGGACAAGCAACTTGTTTTCAAAACTCCATGGCCTTCCTTCCAAGATCTTATCTCTATCCTTCCAATGGAAAAACTAGAAGAGAAAGAGATTAACGTCCACCATACTGAATGATGACACCCTCCTTCAAACTCCAAATGTGTAGCAAGGTGCGTTTAACAGCGTCAAAGTTTAAAGGTTTCTCCGTCAATATGCGACCCACCAATCGCAAGGATAGTTTCTCGTCAACAGTATCATGAAAGCCTTCATCTAGATCTATAACTTCTTCCTCACAACCCACTAAGATTTAATTTAGAGCATTGTTCAATTAAATAATCCGCCATAACTACGTAGGGTAGAGCAACCCCTAGAGTACAGGAATGAAAAACTGTCTCAAAGGCAAAAACCTAGAGAGAAGAGGAAACCCTAACTCCTAGAGAGAGAAAGGGACTTTTTGAATTCTTGGTTTCCATCAACCTAGTTATGTTATCTTATTTAAAAATTTAATTGAATAAAATTGGTTTGTTGCTTTAAAAATGTTATTTATTAGTGATATGAATATGCTGGTGTTTGCACGTTAAGATGAGCATTAATAATGAGGTTACAAGATTAAAGCTTCTTTAAAAAGAAAAGGCAAAAACCATCTTTCTTACAGTACTTTCTGGTTTTTCTAACACATTTTTCATGATGGATTAATCTCTGCTAATTGAGCTAATTAGTAAAAACTGTTTATTAAATATTCAACAAACAGATATCGTCTTCTACTCAAACTGTTGCTAAACAGTTTGAACCTAATCGGAGTTTCAACCGACTCAAACTGTTGCTGAACAGGCAGAAGAAATGAACTCGTACTATCTGAAACTTTTAGATTTCGCGCCAATTAGAGATGCTGAATGAGATTCAACAAACAGATATCGTCTTCTACTCGGGGGTGGAGGCAAATCCAACACTTTTGGCATTTCATTTTCACGTTTCATTGTACTAACAAAAGCTTCTGCAGTTGTTTTATTACCAAATTGTGTCAAGAAATCATACATCTTTTCTTCCTCTTCCTTATGATCATTAAAAAGATCATGCCTCCCTCTTGCTTGTGAGACTTTCGGACTTGAAGGTTTCATAGGATTAATCTCATGTTCGGAACTCCTAGATGCGCAGGAGCTAGCTGGCGGCTTCAAGAACTTCGTCCTAACTGATCTTGGTCTCAAACTTGGTTTAGCTTGACCTACGCAATCATTATCTTCATTCGTGTTGTTTTCATGTTCAATTTGATTCTTGTGGTTTCTAATATAAGGCATAGGGATCACATCATGTACACCGCTAGGAAGCTGTAAATCCTCTGCAATATTTTCGTTCAACCTTGAACATGACTTGCGCCTCCTTGTTCTTGATGTAAGTGTTTGTCCTTTACTAATGTGTTCATCTTCTTTTACCCATTTTCCTTTTCTTTGAACTGAGCTAAACTTGTTTTTGAACAAATGACTGCACCCATTACCACTTGCATCATATTTAGTTTCCTGGAAATTTTCTACACTATGTCAAAAATGGGATAATATCTTAAGTACACTCCCCTCTACCCCTCATATCTAATTCAATTACTGATATTTTAATTTTGTAAACCTATTAGATTTGAGGACTATGGAAAAGGTATAAGCTCGGAAATAAATGATTTTACGGGTGTTGGTCAATTGGTTCTTGGCTTATTTTTGATCAACTGATTGTCATGGAACCATCTCAACCAAAAGTTTAAGTTGATGGTTGAGGCCCCAAGATATGTTATATACTCTAACACTGATATCATTGATTGTTTCAGAATTCTGGAAACGTACTTGAGTAGGGGGGCTAGCATGTTGCAATTGTTCCTCCAAGACTTGCGGATCCCATTTCATAGAAAACTCTTGTGCTATTACTTGTAGCAGTTGGAGCTTAATGTCTGTTGTAGGAGGTCTCGACTTCAAGTTGTTCATGAACTAGTTTACAAATCATACAACGATTAGATATTTAGAATATCTAATTAACAATTCATGAAAATAATTATACTAGTACTCAATCCATCACAAGTACCTCTTTGTTGACAAATGGTTTCACTGTTTTCCCATATTTGTCATGAAATTCATTCTTAAGATCGCGCAACTCAGGTAGATCAACAAATCTAGTTGCAGCGTATACTAATGATGCCACCGCAACTCGGCATTGCAAAGGGCATTCACTACAGAAAGAAAACAGTGAAAAATTAGAATTTCAGAATTTCACAGTACTATTATCTTTAGTAAATAGATCAAAACAATTCTTCTTCCACCCTTCCAAGAAAGCAAGTAGGTTTAACATTTACAATATCCATAAGGAACTACTTATCAAATTTTCTGGTTTGCTCCTCGTAGATATAAGTCGTCTAAGTGTATATAGTGTTGGAAAATAACTCGTACTTAGTATAAATTTTATACACTTAATATACTCTAACGGAGTCGATGCATTTGGTTATGGTATTAATTGGTGGTAATGAGAATGATTTAGTGTAAATTCTTATAATATATTCATACCATTACCATGGTAATGAAAGTTTGATCAATTTTTGTTGATATTTTTCATTACCACCTAATACCACAGGTTCAAGTAGTAATGCATAGTAATGAATTTGTGAAAAAAATGAGATTGTTAAATGATAATAGGTATGGTCATTAAATTTGTCAAGAGATATTCTTACTAAAATTAGACTAACATTTTATTATCATTTCCACTATTCAATATGGATCACCAAAAGGGCCATAAATATCCAACAACTTCAACCATGCATTAAATTGACTCGATTCAACTTAGTTTAAACCAAACCAGTACACTTATATTAGATGAGACCATGAAGGGAAAATTAGTCTATAAAGTCATCAGCATCATGACCTATGGTGTTATCATGAGACCATGAAAAATCGAGTAGTTGATAAGTGCAATTATTTGCACAAATAGCTTACATTTTATATGCTACATTGCGATGTTTAAAGGCGGTTTAGGGTCGTTTTAGGTGGTTTCACTTCATTTTGGTATTCCATGTCCAATTTGCAGCCAAATGGGTGAATTATGATATTTTGAGTTGGTTTTGTGGGTATTCGGTGCTAATCTTGTTTACATTGCTCAAAGAACGTATCAAGCTATCAATTTTGTCAAGCCATGAAGAGTAAATTAAAAGAGCAAAAGAATTGAAAAGTGTTGTTAATGCAAAAGTTTTGAGGTGAAATTTGATACATGTCTACTCTTTTGGCCATACTTTTTGATAGGAACATCGCATTAATGCAAGGTTTGCGGCATTGGAAACTAGACTTCAAGAGCTTTCCAATGGTATACTATACGTCCGATTCCAACAATTGAACAAAAAATGGCAAACATTTGAAATTTGCTGAAGTTGACAGCCCAAAACGCCGACTCGGCTTCCTAGGCATGGAAGTGGCCGCCGAGTCGGCTTAGGCTTCTAATTTTTCCGCACACTCTTTTCTGATTACTTTATTTTTGATTATTTTCTTTTATCTTTTTTTTAATTAGCTTCTTAGGGTTTATTAGTGGGTAATTAGAGGCATATTAGGGGAAGTTTCCAAAGCCTCCTTGAGGGAGCATGAGGGAGGGAGATTGAAACCTTTATCTTCTTCCTCCATCCTCCTTAATCTTTCTCCATTGAACACCATTTTTATTCCTTGTAAGCTTTTAATTTCTTGTCTTTCTTATTAGTAGTTTAATCTTTCTTTATCAATTTTGTATTAGTTTAATCTTTCTTTGTTAAACTTTAATTGCTTGTACTAGAAATTGTCATTTATTAAAAGTAGTATTGTTCTTCATTTTTTTTTTGGCTCTTGGATCTTTACTTGTTTGTCTCATAGTTTAATTATTGTTTTTCCTTACAAATTTCATTATTATCATCTTTTATCATGCTTAGTTTCATTCTAGGGTTTTTATTTATTGTTTTCGCCATGATTAGTGAGTAGATCCATTTTCTAGGGTTAGGGTTTTGAACCTATTAGTTGAGTATGATTTGATTCTTGGATGTGTCTGAAACTATGGATTAAAGTGTTTAAATTGTGCCAATTAAGCCTAAATTAAATATGCTTTGTCGGACTAGTCAATAGAACTAGCGTGTGAGCCTAGGATCGACTTTGCTTTAGGGTAAATTTTAGTTATATTATTATTCATTCGTTCAATAGAACTAACGTGTGAGAATTGAATTAGTAGGGTCTAAATCTAATAGTTAATCAACAGATGGAGAATTTGAGATTAACAAGATCATATTTAATCACATAATTAATCCTACATTGCATAGACACTATTGAAAATTAGATCATGCAAGACTTTAGGGGATTCCCGACACCCTAGATTTCATCATCATATAGTTTAAACTCTTTTTAATTATCGCATTTGTAATTGTTAGTTCACAACCAATCAATTCTTTTTCTCCCTAAGCAATATAATCAATCGAAATTACCAAGTTTCTTGTCCTAGCTTCCTTGTTTTTCGACCCCCGACTACGTACACGTACACCGTGCACTTGCGGTTAAAATAAAATTTGCACATCAGTAGGCATACCAACTTACTAATAAGGAATTAATTCAATCAAAAGATTAAACTGGTGGTTAAGAATACCAGCCACGTCTGGGAGCACCCCACCATTAACATGTTATAGTTGCTTCATATCACGACCTTTACGAACCGTTTGCTTAGTGGTACTAGGTGCATGGTGGTAATTAATGGGAATGATTTATAGTGTAAAATTTCATTAAAGTTTCATATCATTCCCATGGTAATGAAATTTTGATCACAAAAGAGTGTTTTTGCTTACAAATTTCCATTACCACCTAATACTACATCTCTCAATGGTAATGCATTGGAATAAATTTTAGGAAGAAAATCAGATAGTTGTTGATGGACAAGCATGACCATCAAGTTAACCAAGAGTTTTTTCAACCAAAAATACACTAATTTTTCATTCTCATTACCACCGTTTATTATCACCTACCAAGTGGGTCGTTAGTATATTTTGTAGCCTATTTTATATTCATTGAACTAGTTTATTAATTGAGATTGAATTGCAATTTTCCTATCTTTCTTTGTAAAATCTACAACAGTATCGGAGGAAAAATGAAATAAGACATAGTACAACAATTACAAGTATACCTTTGTTTATTCATTTGTTTGA
Source organism: Amaranthus palmeri (assembly GCA_019776075.1). Taxonomy (NCBI): domain Eukaryota; kingdom Viridiplantae; phylum Streptophyta; class Magnoliopsida; order Caryophyllales; family Amaranthaceae; genus Amaranthus; species Amaranthus palmeri. The sequence continues at coordinate 6,365 of JAAKBH010001230.1, forward strand.
GATTTTCCGCGATGCAAGTGCAACATTGCTCCACAAACTCATAGCATGAAGACAAGACTAATTCTTTATAAAGCCCTTCTACCTTCACCAAGGCATATCACCCATTTGTAACATTGTAAAGATTATATAAGATGGATATGTAATTTGCAAGATATTGTAAAAATTACCATAGACGCCAATCTTGCGATTTCGAGACGAATCCAGATGAATGCAAAGTAGCTTACTCTAGTTTTCTGTAACATTGCAATTTTTAATTATCCAGATGAATGGAATCTTGTTTTTTGATATCATCACTTTTGTAACAAATGTAGCAAGTAAAAAAGAACGGAGGAAGTATATGTTACTCTTAATTTATATTTTATTATTAATTTATAAATTAAAACATAGTCTAGTGGGATTTTATTTAAATCGTCTTAATGTAACAAAAATTCATATCAACTTTCTATAATTTTTAATTATCCACAATAAGAAATATTGAGGATTGAATATGTACATTAGATATAATGTATAAAACAAATGGGACTAACAGTGAATCGGAGGAAGTACAATTTTTTAGAGTTAAAAATCAAGTCATAAGATTAAGTTATTAATATTTTTCTAATGATTGCAAAATATTTTACATTGATTAAAGTACAACCACCAAATATTCTGAAAAAAGTAACAAAACAAGTAATATGATACTCCCTCCGTTCTTATATGTGTGTCCTATTTGAAGATTTCACACATATTAAGATAGTGGGAATCTTTGTTGATTGTGGGTATTATTTTATTATAATAGTGGTGTGAATTAATGATTGTATTGGTATTATGAGAGAGAAAATATAAATTAATTATTATAAATGGGATATTAGAAGAGAGAGAGGGTGAATCTTTGTTGATTGTGGGTATTACACCTTCCTATTCAGCCTAAATGTCCCATTTAGTTTTTTCACACTTGTCGAGACAACATTTTAACCCTTAATATCTCAAATTATTCTTTATTAAAAATAATTAAAAATTGATATTAATAATCCTTGTATTTAGACGAATCAAACAAGATCCCACATGACTATGTTTTAACTTATAAATTAAGAGTAAAATACAAATTAAGAGTGATGAGTGAATAGTGTCAAAAAACTAAATGGGACATTTAAGCTGAATAGGAGGTAGTATCATACACTCTACTAAAAAGAGAGTGAAATTCCACGTGTCATCACAGGATTAATCCTGACACTTGGAAGAAAATGATTGGTCTGAGAAAATATCTAGCGTGATTATCTGATTTCAAATTGAATTAATATTCTGCACCATAAAATCAGCAATTTAAAATTCTGTTTCCCAAAATACACTCATTCACTTAAAATTAATCATTTTAATATACATTAACAGCCCAATGATCTCAGCATTTTAATATTCTTGATCTAAATTAAGCATTATTTCCTAATTGAATTAAATACTGACCGTGAATACATCATAATATTATTTTGAATGGTGCAAGTTTTAAGGAAATAATTGTACTTAATTTCTCAGTATTTTAAATACTACCCCATGAAAACAACATTTATTTTATTCAAATGAGACAACGATAATATCTGTAATTTGGTCATTAATATAAAAATATATTTATTATGTTAATTTATACTAAAAAGCTCCGTGCTTGCACGGGTTTCTATACTAGTTTTATTATAATAGTGGTGTGAATTAATGATTGTATTGGTATTATGAGAAAGAAAATATAAATTAATTATTATAGATGGGATATTAGAAGAGAGAGAGGGTGAAAAGTGGGTATCAAAACTTTCCATTTTAGGAAATGGGACAAACATATAAAACTACCCCTTATAGTAATGTGGACAATCAAAAAAGAACATAGAGAGTATGATAAAGTTATGAGAAAAGGAGATAACTTTTCATAATAAAATATGTCTTTCAATAAATATAAGAATCAGGCAAAAATAGTAATTATGACTTCAATAACAGAAAAAAAAATTGATGTTGATAACGCGGCCCACACAATAAGTGCTAATTGCTAGTTCGCTATAGGAATGACAATGGGTCGGACTCGGCTCGGATTATATATATTCCAACTTTGCTCCGGATAGTAGTCGGAGTTTTATTTTCAGTCCATCTCCACTCGGAGTCGGATTATGCATACTCCAAGTTTGCCCTGACTTGGACTCTCGGACCGCCAACGGAGTCGGATGTGGAGACGGATTATGATCAAACAGTATCGTTGATTTTGTACTAATGATTTTAAAGCATACAAAATTAACAAAATATATTTTTCAAATACAATTTACCAAAATAATATGTTTTTTGAATTCAAGTTTAACAAGAGAAATAGTCCTACTACTACAATTTAACAAAATTTTCTTGCATTTTTATTTGGCGTATTTTATTTCTCTTGATCTGATTTTTCGTATTCTGATTGATTAATCTAAATAAAAATACCAAGTAGTATTGAAAAAATTACAAATAGTATGAGAGAGAGTTAGAATTAGTCTCGTCTAGTGTTTTTAGGAAACTAATTATTGGTGTAAAAGTCAAATTCAAAGTCGGATTCCTTTCAGGGGTGTCGGATTTTTATTAAGGTCCAACTCCGGTCCATCTCTAACTCGGACTCGGAACGCAAAGTCGAAGTCGGAGTCAGATGATTTTTTTCTCGGACTCGAATCGGATTATATTCCTCGGATCGAGTCGGACTAGGGTCGGATTCGGACTGAATTGCCATCCCTAGTTCGCTACTATATCATTGACATATCGTAGGTAAGTTTTACAAAATATTATGTACATACATATTTTGTTCATATAGCCTATTATGAAAATATTTCTATGAAGAATTTTGATTGACATTATATGTAAGTCATATTAGTTTAGCACTTAAGCGTATTATTATAGTATTAGTTTTTTTTGAAATGAATAGTATTAGTTATATTAGTATAAAATTAGTACAATGTTAGTCGTATTTGTTTTGTATATGTATTAATATTTAATTAGCATAATAATAGTTATATTAGTGTATTTATAATAGACTAGTATAAAACTCCGTGCAATGCACGGAATCCTTAATACGAAAATATATATAAATATATTTCAAAAAAGCATGCAATAATAATTCATAATTAGATATACTATACAAAGATGAAATAATAAATTGAAATAGTTTGTAGATGAACAAAATAAAATAACTAGTTGATTAATTAATTTTATTAGTCACGTAAGACAATATCAACAAATAAAATTCTTTAATTTAGCGTGGCCGTGGCTCCAAAAGAATGAACGTGTGATTTTGAGTCTTTTTATTAAATTGTATGATGATTAATTAGTTGAAATAATTTCTATAACTAAATCAGTCTAAATTTTAATAAATTATTTAATGTTATCTAAATACTTCTTATACTTTATTTTGTTTTAAAATTTCTCTAGTAGTAATTTATTAAGATATATATGATTAATATTTCATTTACTAATTTGTAATTTTAACTTGTTAACATCTTAATGATTCTTAATTTAATGTTTCCATTCTCTTATTTAATATATAGATTAGATTATTAACTGATTGCCAAATCTTTAATTGAAGTAGATTGGTCAACTATTTAATTCATTTAATTTAAATACTCCAATAGAAAAATCACATATGATAGTGCTCTAGAAATTTGACACTTGACTTTTTACGGCTTTTTTAATGGATGTTATGATTAGTTCGTATTTGCATATTTCAACCACCACTGTTGTGTCTGCCAACTAATTACAAATGGCGACCACCACGTTTTGGTTGCCAATGCCAATCAAATGAAGCTATTGGAGTTTTTAAGAGGTACGCAATTTCAATGTTGTTTTATAGTGTCTTATTCTTTCTGTTGAGTTTCTTTTTGACAAATGGTTTTTGTTATGGCTGTTAGCTGATTTGACTAGTTATCGCTATAGACTTATGGCTATTGAGTCAATTCTTATAGTGATGTTTGATAAAAATTAATTTTTGGTTTTATACTAAATAAATCATCTCCTATGGGCATTCATTGAGAAGGAAATAAATCAATTATAGCATCTTAATTTTAGCCTTTGTTTTGTTTTCTAATTCCTTCAAATATATTACTCCCTCCGTTCTAGTTTACTAGTCCCATTTGATCAAATAAGGATTTTAAGGTAGTAGTGGGGTCCATTGGAAAAGGTGGTAGTTGGATATTTTAATTGATTAAAATAATTGTAAAGGTGGTAGTGGAGTATTGGAAATTGTAAAAGTGGAGTGAAAGAAGTGTGACTTGAGTTTTGGGGATAATTAGTCATGTAATTAGATGACAATTAATGAGTAAAAGAATTTGGTCTTAAAGGTTAAATAACTAATTAAGATTATTAGACCTTAAGCATTTTGATAATGGTAAAGGACAAAGTATTATGCTTTGATTGGGTGTTTGAGTATCTTCAAGTACCATAAGTACAATAGTACTAACGGCCCGTTTGGTAGGTGGTAATAAAACGCGGTAATATGAATGAAAAATTAATGTAATTTTGGTTGAAAAATCTCTTGGCTACTTTAATGGCCATGTTTGACAACCTTCAATCATATCATTTTATTCATAAAATTCATTCCAATGCATTACCAATGGGAGAGGTGGTATTAGGTGGTAATGGAAATTTGTGAACAAAAAATTTTTTTTGTGATCAAAATTTCATTACCATTGGAATGATATAAAAGTTTTGATGAAATTTTACACTATAAATCATTCCCATTACCACCATTTAGTACCACTAACCAAACGGGCCGTAAGTGGTAGTGGAAACTTGGGTGTTTGTAGGCATGGTTGATGCACTACTTGGGCTCCAAGGAAGTATTCTAGAACTAGTACAAGTTGGGGACCAAGGGACAAGTCACACACTCAATTTTTTCCCTTTGCCTATATATTGTAGTAGCATTGTGTATGTAAAGTAGAGCCAAGCTTAGAGCTTGAGCCTCCCACATTATCCTTACCATTCTTACTATAATTCTCTACTCCATGTATGCTCACACACACACTCCATTGATGTAATTCCTTCAACATTTGTAATGAACTTTTAAGTTCTCTATCCTTTAAACACATAATGATACACTAGCCTAGGATGGTGGATATAGCCTAATTAATGGTGAACCACCTTAAATCTTGGTGTTATTGTTTTATTTACTTTTATTGCTTTAATCACCTTAATACTTGCATATAAACCATGTTTCATTAGTACACCTTCAAACCAGGGTCGTTAACCTTTCGTGCCACCTTTAGGCCCACGCTTCCGCATTTGTTAGCCTACTCTAACAATTGGTATCGGAGCCAAAGGTTTGGTTGATGATCATTATGGTGTTTTCTTGGTGTTTTGGGTTGTGTTCAACCACCTACAATGAACAAAGGTTTTGGTGAAACAAAATTATGTTTTTGGGTAAGTTAAGGTGAAGTAAGTTTTGTTTTGGTGTTTAAAAGGTGTTAGAAGGTGAATGAAAAATTTAAATTGTGAAGAAGCATTTTAAAGACTCAAACTTAAAGTCTCAAGAGAGGTGTTGAGACAAAGTTGGGTGAAAGGAGAAGAGTGAAAGGGTTAGTTACTCTAAATGAGTTTGTTGTTCATCCCCCTTATTTGGAGTTGGTAAGAATATTTCTTGAAACCTCACCTCAAATTTTTTCACATTCCACTAAAATGGATATGTTTGTTAAATGGTTCAAGATTTGTTGGGATTTTGTTTTATACTCTTGATTTGTTAGTTGCCATTTTTCTCTTACAAGTTTTTTGAGTTAAAAATCCTTGCTTTGGTTGAGATAAGTTGTGAAGTGAGTTTTTTGGGTGAATCTTGGTTAAAGGTTTTGTCTTTCATCACTATCACACATGTTCTCCATTTTGTTGATTAGCAAAGGTGTGCTTGTAAGAAGTAAGACTAATGGATAGAGTCTTTTTGGGCAAAATATGAACAAGAGTCATGACTTGGTAATTATTTTTTGGGGACCATATTTTGATGTTTAATTACAAGTCTAGGACTAGTTATGCCAAGCTTGTTATGTTTTTGATAAGCATGTTGAAAATGCTTATGGTAATCATTTTAATGATTTTGTGATGAAGTTGGTTGCTCTTATTGTCTATTTGAGTACAAGGGTGGTTATAATTTGGCTCTAAGGTTCCGGAACCGCTTTAAGTCCCCAAATTTGAGATAACATAATGTCCCTTAGTACTTGTATTTTCATGTGGGTTTGATGATACATTGGTGAAGGTGGAGTTATGATGATGGTGACCGGTTCATTGAAATCGATGGAACCAATTGTTGTGAAAACATTTTGTTTGGCACCATGCACATAGTTGTTGGCATTAATATTTCCACAAACTTAATCCAAGTATTTTGCTATGTTAAAGAACCACAATTTGAGGCAAATTTAGTGTTTGAGCACAAGGTGTTTCCTTTTGATACAACTTCCGATCAACAAGTTCATGGTGTTCTTGGTTGATTTTATAAGACTTAGTAAGTCTTTTGGTGTGTACTCTACTTGTGTCTTTTCAAGACATTTGCATATGGTCATCTTGATGCATATGTGTTTGGTGAGTATGCTTACTAGCCTTTGGCTAAGTGATATTTGGAGTGTTATTGGTTTTGTGTTTTTTGTTGAAGGTGATCATTGTTTAGTTGACTCAAGTCAAGGTGGAGATTGAAAGAAGTGTGACTTGAGTCTTGGGGTTAATTAGTCATGTAATTAGATGACAATTAATGAGTAGAAGAATTTGGTCTTAAAGGTTAAATAACTAATTAAGATTATTAGACCTTAAGCATTTTGATAATGGTAAAGGACAAAGTACTATGCTTTGATTGGGTGTTTGAGTATCTTCAATTACCATTAGTACAATAGTACTAAGTGGTAGTGGAAACTTGGGTGTTTGTAGGCATGGTTGATGCACTACTTGGGCTCCAAAGAAGTATTCTAGAACTAGTACAAGTTGGGGACCAAGGGACAAGTCACACACTCAATTTTTTCTCTTTGCCTATATATTGTAGTAGCATTGTGTATGTAAAGTAGAGCCAAGCTTAGAGCTTGAGCCTCCCACATTATCCTTGCCATTATTACTATAATTCTCTACTCCATGTATGCTCACACACACATTCCATTGATGTAATTCCTTCAACATTTGTAATGAGCTTTCAAGCTCTCTATCCTTTAAACACATAATGATACACTAGCCTAGGATGATGGATGTAGCCTAATTAATGGTGAACCACCTTAAATCTTGGTGTTATTGTTTTATTTACTTTTATTGCTTTAATCACCTTAATACTTGCATATAAACCATGTTTCATTGTACACCTTCAAGCCATGGTCGTTAACCTTTCATGCCACCTTTAGGCCCACGCTTCCTCATTTGTTAGCCTACTCTAACATGGGGGTATTTAGGTAAAAAAGGATAGCCAAAAAAGAAAATAAGACATGTAAACTGAAACAGAGGGAAGTATTACTTTTATTGGTTAGGTTTTGCATTTGAAAAATAGACAATCAAAAGACGAGAGCTATCCAAATTGAATAAAATCAAGTATGCCGCAATTTGAATTGTTATTAACCCAAATATAAAACTCTAATTAGGTTGCCATGATATTTAAATATACTCAAAAACCAAAATGAACTTAATCCAAAACAATATATTCGAAATTAGAGGTGTTTAATGGGGCGGGTCAAGTCACATATTAACGGGTCATTAGCTGGTTGTGTTATTAATGGGTCTTTTTGTAAAGGGTCGGGCCGGGTAGGGTCAAATAAGTATAAGATTTGGTTGCAAAAAATATTTTACCACTTTTTTTAATATTTTTATTTGATATTGTTACATTCATTGTTGAATTGATCTAACAGTTTATAGCATAATAAAAAAAAACTATTTTATAAACTTTTAAAAACCGGATCAAAATGGGTCGTATTTAAACGGGCTTTACCCGCCCCAACCCGTTTGACATTTAACACGACCAGCCCGTTTAAATTTTAACCCGATCCAACCCAACCCGACCCATTGAACACTGCTATTCGAAACCCACTAAAAACTTGTAAGAAAACTACAAAATTTCTCATACTAGTTTTAAAGATAACAGAGACATTCCAGATAACAAAGTACTCCCTCCATTTCATTTGACTTTTTACGGATTTTAAGGGTTGAATGAGGTCCATTAAAAAGTGGTAGTTGGGTATTTTAATAGATTAAATTAATTGTAAAAGTGGTAGTGGAGTATTGAGAATCAGTAAGTCTCATGGGAGACGGTGTATTCTATAGACGAAATCCATAAAGCCCAGCCCAAAATATAACATAGTATATTTGGGGCTATAATAAATTATTTGGAGTTATAATAACTTATATTTGAGGTTATAGAATAGTATATTCGAGGTTATAATACCTTACATTTAGGATTATAACATAATATAATTGATATTATAATAAAAAAAATCAGTTAAGGGAAAATGGGCTGGCCCAATTTTGTGGTCTATCCTATAGACCGTCTCTTGTGAGATTTTGTGATTGAGAATTGGAAAAGTGAAGGCATTTAGGTAAGAAAAGATCAGCCAAAAAAGGAAATGAGACAAGTAGTATGAAATTGCCAAAAAAGAAAATGAGACAAGTAAACTGAAATGGAGGAAGTATTAAATTGAATAAGAAAAAGCTTTACCCTGCCATTTCCATAAGCATGACGTTCCAGGTTGTTCTTCAAAAGCTGAGCTATATCCTTCTTCATAAACCCTTGCATTGCACTCCGTCTCTTCTTAATCACTTCTAATCTACTTTTTATTCGACTTAATAATGATTTGCTGTTAATCACCAACAATTTTTTCAAATTAAACTTATTTGAATCATTCATAAATCATTAGTAACTAATACCCAATTTCCAAATCCATACAAAAATATCAGGCAACAAAAATCCAAAAACCCACTAATTTGTTCACAAAACATTATCAGAAAAGTTAAAATCAGTAAATTGCATACCATTTTGATCTGAAATTAGTGCGAAATATGCCACCCAACATTTTTTTAGAAATATATTTGTCTGGGTCTTATTTTTATTATGAATGAAAATAGAATTCTAAGGAATATAATGTATCTGATTATATATGTTGATTTTATGATTAAGTCAATCAAGTCAAGGAAAGAATGAATGGCCAATTCGGATAAGAATAAGAAGGTTGTAAGGATGAACTCAGAATAATTATAAAAATCATAACCAATAAAATTGTAGTTGAGAGAAAAGGAAAAGAATATGTAGGCTGATTATTCAACTGTGAAGAAAGAAGGCTAAGAAAGTGTTACGTATATACTACTCCCTTTACATAAAAGTAATAACTGTAAGAAATTAAATTTCCTATTAAAATATTCTGGTGAAATTTTCCATCTTTTGTCGTAGATAGTATTAATGTCCAATTCAACGCGCTGGATTCAAAGATGTAGCACAAGAATACTAGATACTAAATAGTGCTCGTGCGATGCACGGTTTTATTAAACTTTCAGACATAAATTATAAAATCAAATCTAACACAAAATTATGTAAAAATATTAATTTTTAAAAGTTTAAACGAAAAATTAATTTTTGTCATGAAAAATATAATTGACTTACATAAAATAGTCAACCTCAATCATATTAGAATTAAGGATTGCATTTAAGCAACTTATTATATATAAATACCAAACAATTCTAATAAAAGTATATTATGTTTAAATCATTGTCTCAAAATATCCAAATACACTAAATAATACAAATAAACTAAATAATATTCATTTAATAAATAAAATTAAAGATTTTATAAATATTTAAAAAAAATAATACATAATATATATATATATATATATATATATATATATATATATATATATATATATATATATATATATATATATATATATATATATATATATATATATATATATATATATATATATATATATATATATATATATATATATATATATATATATATATATATATATATAATTTTCAAATACATTAAATGTGAGTAATAAAGTCAAATATAAAAAAGTAGTCATAAAAACAATGACATCATCATTGAGTATTGGAGGGAAAATTTTTCTTGAAGTTGTAACATGTAAGCATTTTTAAATAGTGATGATGTGAGCGGTGTTTTGTTTAAGAAAGAGAAAATGAATTTATCACATTAATCAATTATGCTTTATGTAATTGAACAATAAAACTTGATCAATGAAGGATTATGAACATGTGGTTGTTTTGTGCTTTTTGCCAAATACTAAAATGATATTCGTGCTATGCACGGATATTGAAAAAAAAATTTTGAGTTAATCTTATACTTATATAAAATTTGTTTCAAGGATTATTTACTTTAAAGATTATAAAAAAATCATTTCTTAGTATTTTAAGGATTATTTACAACAATTATTATATATTTTTTATAACAAAGATTAATATTTTTGAATAATTGAATGATTTTTTAAATTCTTTTTAAAGAGTCAAAAATATTACAAATTTGATCTCATTTAAGGAGCTTCAAAAAATATCACAGTTCGTATAGTTAATTTTATAAAAATTATTTATAGGTGAAATTACCCATTTATTATATAAAATTAATTTTTTAAGTAAATAAGAATATGAAGTAGATATGTAACAATGACATGAATTTGCATGTTAATATAATTATGAAGATATAATTATTCTACAGTTGGTAAATAATCTTGAAAAATAATTTTGCTATCTGAAGATATTATTTTTTGGAATTAAATAGTTTACTTGTATCTTACTCATGGCCTTTATTTGCTAAATTGAACTTAACCTTTACTTAGACAAGAGTTAATTTTTTTTATTATTGGGTAGACCAACTGTACGAGAGAGTCATGTAAAATCGAGTTTATAGAAAATACCGATTTCGCAATAAATAGTTTATTTAGGAAGTGTTTGGTTTAATTAAATTTTAAGATGAAAACGAAAATAAATAATGGATGTTGTTACTATTTGTTTGTTTGACATGAAAAGTAAAGGAATGGATTATCAAGTAATAATGGATTAAATTACAATTACTATACCAAACACCCCTTAGTTAGCAAGTCTAACATGAATATATGAGATCGTCTCACCATGAGACAAACTCACATAGTTAAACATTTCTTCAATTGATGATTTCAAGGTTATGAGTGATCACTTTAACATTGTAGGTGATGATTTAAGGTTATAAATAATCACTTTAAGACAATAAGTGTACATAAGTGCAACCTATTAAAGATAGTTTCATCGTGAGACCGTCTTATTTGATAATTTGTGTTTTTTAGTTCCCCCATCCTAACATATAATAAAAAAATCATAAATTCTCTCAAAAGAGACAATATACGGTGAGACCATCTTTATTAGGCCGATCCGATGTTCTACTATTTTAAAATGATCACTTATTGATTTAAAGTCATCACTTGCAATTTTCAATAGATCACTTACTATTGTCTTAAAATGATCACTTATAATCTTAAAGCAATCGCTTACATAGTACTTAAATAACTTTTAGGCTGTGTTTGGTATGAGGGATTAGTGGATGGGAGTGAGATTAAAAATTCAAAAATATGAGTATCCCATGTTTAGTTTATGAGAATTAGATCAAAATTAAGATTGAAAATGAGATCAAATCATGATACAGCTATTCCTATGAATTTAGGAAAATTATCATTGGTGCCCCTGTGTTTTGGCCTTTTATCAATGGTCTACAATCTTTTTTTTTTTTTTGCAATAGCACCCCTGAGGTTCAGTCAAAGTAACAAACGTGACACTTTTGGTATTTTTTCCGTTAAACTTAACGGTAAGTATGATTTTAACTCAACCATGGATAATTGTTGATGGATGTTTGTATACCCAGGTGTTCTTTCTTCTTCTTCTTGTTCTTCTTCCATGGTTGCCTTCTTCTTCCATTGTTTTCATTCAACAAATTCTTCAATAAACATTAAAAATCTCAACAATTTAAACTTACAATTGAAACTTACATTGTTTTCATTCTTCATCAGTTAAAAACCCTTCATAAACAACTTTAATTGCCAACAATTTCATTCCCTAATTCACAGTTATTCAAACACCATTTATAAAAATTTCCCTCTAAAGAAAGTTTTTCAAATCCAATAAAACTACATTCTACAATCGACATTGACAAGTAACAAGTGCTTGCTTGGCTTGCGACTTTCCGATTTGCCACTTGCTTCTTGCTTCTATAACTTGGCTTATTGAAGCTAGTACACTCTACAATCAGATTCATCGACCTGTAAATTTCTCTTTAATTGTTTCTTTTCAATCTTAATCAGAACCGACAGATATGGATTCAATGATACTTGGGTCATTTTCAAAGCCATTTTCTCACAAATTTCCTACTGCTATTCATCTTCCCACACTCGGAAATTCTTTGGGTAATTCATTGAATTCCTTCTTTGATTCAATTTTATTGTCTTGTGGTAGTTTACTTTGAGGGATTCATTCTGGGTTTTGTTTTATTCGATTTCTTTTGATGGAAATTAGGGTAAAAATTAAATACCCAATTTAGCAATGTCCTGCATTTGTACATAATAATGTGTTTGTTAATAATGATTTCTTTTTGTAGGTTTAATACAATGTTATTTTTCTGGGTTGCATGTAGTATGTTTTTGGAATGTGGTTTTGTTGCTGTGCTGCATTATTTTATTTTATTTATTTATTTATTTTTTTGAAATGGCATTATTTTTTTTTCAACTTAATGAAATTGAAGATGATAAAGAAGATTATTTTGTTGTTGTTTTTGAAGAATTGAGGGAGAAGGGTTAAAAGGGAAGAGAGAGATAAGTTGGGTGGAGATCTCCATTGTTGTGGAAGCTTTGAGCTTGAAGAAACATAGGAGGATAGAAGGAAGGTAGCCATGGAAGGAGAAGGAGAAGGAGAAGGAAAAGGAGAAGGAGAAGGAAGATAAAATAACCATGGTTGAGTTTACCGTTAAGTTTAACGGAAAAAAGGGCAAAAGTGTCAGGTTTGTTAGTTAGAATGAACTTCAGGGGTGCTATTGGAAAAAAAAAAGATTGTAGACCATTGATAAAAGGCCAAAACACAGGGGCACCATTGATAATTTCCCATGAATTTATTACCAATGGGGGTTGAATTAGATGAGAATTGGGAAAATATAAAAGTAATTTATACCCTTGTAATTGGTAAATCTACGAACCATATAAAAATTATTACAATTCATAAATTAATTTTAAAAAGACTAAATTTATAATTTTTTTTACTTCTACCTCCATTCCCATCTGTCAAACAATAGACATGATGATTCTCAAGATTCTGATTAACATATTAAACAAGAGAATGTGTTATATTTTAAGAAAAATTCTATAGAATAATCTTATTTTTTTATGATTTTCCTATAATAATTTAATCATGAATAATCCTAACTTTATAGGGTATTTCTATAAAGAAAACTCGGATAATCAAAAGACCTGTTAGGCTGTTATAGTATGTACTCCCTCTGTTCTTTTACATTTGTCCATATTACTATAATGGCTAGTTTCATAAGTTTGTCCTATTCAGAATATTTTCCTATTTTGGAAAGTTTTTAACTTTCATACACTCTCTTTATCCCTCATTTAACCCTCATTTCTTTCTCATAATACCAATACAATTATTACTTCACACCACTATTTTAATAAAATAATACTCATTATCTATAAAGATTCCACCTTTCTTAATAAAAGAATACCTATTATCTACAAAGATTCCACATTTCTTAATTTGTGTGAAATCTTCAAATAGGACTATAAAAAAAGAACGGAGGGAGAAATTTATAAAAATAAAATAAACTGAAAATTAATATAAAGTTAAAAAAATTGAAAATTTCAAAAAAAAATTCTAAAAAGATTTTAATTTTTTTGACCTTTTATTTTAATTGATCTTTTCTTTTAAAAAATAAAAGTTGCTATTATTATGATTAATCAATATGTAGAATTATTATTAGTAAATCATGAAAATAATGAATTATTAAGTAATTTTTTTATATATTTTAACGATTAATAACGGTAATCCCACCTTTTTCATTTTTAAATCCTCATCCTAAACGCCTTTGTTAGCGTATCAAATTACAAGAAAATGTTATCGTTGCGCAAGAAAACAATAAATATTACCGTTGTTGAGTTTGAAATTAATGCAACCCACTACAGACTTTCCTCTTTTCTGAAAGCTATAGCTATAGCTAGAAAAAGGTCCTTAATCCTTACTCCTTACTCCTTAGTCCTTACAATCAACAAGGGACAGGGTCTCCCTAAATTTCTGTACTTCTAGTCTTCTACGGAGTATGGGTTATGGAAACACCAAAGAATAACGAAAACTCAAACCCTAACCCTAACCCTAACCCACACTACAAGAAAAAGTGTTTTGGGCGACACAATTAACAGATTATGGGCGTCATATATAAAAATGTCGCACAAAGTGTAACATGGGCCACGCATAAGTAATAATGTCGCCCACATTCTAAAATGGGCCATGTATAAGTGATATTGTCGCCCAATGTGTAATTATGGGCCACACATAATTATTAATGTCGCCCAAAATCATAATCCAAAACAAATACCAAAAACTAAATTCCCGCCTATACCTAAATTCAGCCCGCCATTCCTAAAATAAAACTCTAAAAACTAAAAAAACCATTCCCAAAAAAAAACCCTAAAAAACTAATTGAAGCTATTCTACCATTCCATCACGCCAAACCCTAAAAAAACCATCTTCCTTCACGCCATTCCATCTCCATTGAAGCTACTCTCCGATTCTTCACGCCATGGTTGCTGCTCTGTAATTCGATTCTTCTCAAGGTATGTTTCAATGGCTGCTGCTCTTTATTTTTGATTCTTCACGCCATTCTTGAATGTTCAAGAAAGACCATTCTTGAAGCCATTCTTCTGGATTTTGTGGTAGAACATGTTTTTTTTGTTTAGATACTATTATTATAATTGATTTTGCTTCTCTTTAATGGGGTTTTGCTTCTACTAGAAAAAATTTAATGGCATTCTTCAAGCTATTATTGTGTTGCTCTGTAATCTGTGTCGTGATAGATTAGTTATTGAATCTTTTATTTTTTTTTTTTTTGTTGCTCTATACTTCCTAAGAAAGATTGTTATGTTTTGGATCTTTTATTTTTTTTATCTTTAAATGGCTAAGTTTTCTTAATAATTCTAATAATTTGTTAGGGAGGATTATATAAACAAAAATAGTCATTGTAATTTAAGTCACTGTAATTGATTTTGATAATCAAAGATTAAAAACTAAAATGAAGTATAAAGATCTAAATCCTGTTTGGAATGAAAAAGTTCAACTAATATTAGAAATTTTTTGGGTAAAGTTAGGAAATGGTACAACTTTGTTTAATAGTTTTTTGAATAGTTTATTGAATAGTTTATTTGATAGTTTATAACCTTTATTTAATAGTTTATTTGACATTATTGTTTATTACAATAATAAAACAAGTTTTAATTACTTAAATATTAATTAATAGTATAATATTTATGATTTAATAAGCTATGATATTTAAATATTTATTCGAAGACTACATTGGTATAAGATCGAAAACTTTTTCAAATGTTTGAAAGTTGTACATTCACAATATAAACAAAAAAAGATGTGTAATTAAAGCCAAATCCTAAAGTCCTTGTCCAAAGCACATACTTAGTAAGATATGAGCATTTTAGATTGAAATACTTATACTATGGGAAATATTTAAGGTAGTTCATATTTAACTTTTAACTAGCTTTTATTTGTTTTGAAATATTTAGGGAGAAAGATTTATAACTATATTTCAAGAAGTAAATCTTGATTGAAAAAATGGTGCCACCTTCAACAAGCACTTCTAGGTATGTATTTTGTTCTCGTGTAATTGAAGTAACATCCTATTGAATTTCTCTATTTGTATTGAATTTTCTAAAAGTTGTTAATCAATTAAAAATGTTTGTGCATTGTGTGAATATTCATGGAATTTTTTGGTTTGAAGGATGATTATGGATCGAAGTTGGATGAATCATAGGGGAATAAATGATAGAAAAGAATTGACATATGTTCGAGGGGTTAATTCATTTTTGGAGTTTGCTTTTACTAATAAAGAAGTCGATACTAAATTAAGATGTCCTTGTCTGAAATGCAACCTTCAACTATTTCATGACAAAAATACAATGAAAATTCATTTATTAGCTTGGGGCATTGTTAGAAATTATCATCCTTGGGTCCACCATGGAGAGAGTGTTGATCAATATAATATAGATGTTGAAGGTAGTGAGTCGGATAACACTAATGATGTTCATATGAATGAGGATACTTCTATGATAGGTGATGATCTTACTTCTTTATTGTTTGATGCAACAAGAATGCACGGTGATTCGAGATTTGTTCCTAATGTAGAACCAGATATTGAGTTTGAGCGTGGTGACAATGAAATGCCTAAAGAATTCAATCAATTAATGCAAGATTTGGAAGCAGAGTTATACCCTGGTTGTAAGACTTATAAGAGACTAGAGTTTATTTTAGCCTTACTCCAAACTAAAGTTAGCGGAAATTGGAGTGACCATTCATTTTCAATGTTACTTGAATTATTGCATAGAGCTTTTAATTACGATGTATCATTCCCAAAAAGTTTTTATGAAACAAAAAAGTATACCAAAATGTTAGGGTTGGACTATACTAAGATAGATGCATGTGTTAACCATTGTGCATTGTTTTGGAAAGAAAACGAGGGGAAAGATAATTGTCCAAAATGTGGTGTTTCTAGGTGGAGAGAAAGATCTATTGTTCAAGGTGGGGACTCTGAGGCTGATAATGAGGGAGAAAATATGGTGTCACGAGAACCACAATTAGTTTTACGTCATTTTCCTCTTATACCTAGGTTACAAAGAATGTTTGTTTGTTCAAAGTTAGCTCGACATTTGCGTTGGCATAAAGATAGACACCAAGAAGGTGATGGCATTTTAAGGCATCCATCTGATGGAAAGGCATGGAAATCTTTTAGTGAGTTATATCCGGAGTTTGATGCAGATGCACGTAATTTGAGGTTAGGTTTAGCTACTGATGGGTTTAATCCTGGAGGTTATTTGAGCAGTAGATATAGCATTTGGCCAGTTTTTATTGTTGTATACAATTTGCCTCCATGGATGTGCATGAAGAGTTATAACATAATAATGCCTTTGTTGATTCCTGGTCCGAAATCCCCGGGAAATGACATTGATATTTTCCTTGAGCCTTTAATAGATGAGCTTAAACAATTGTGGGATGTTGGGGTTAAAACTTATGATTCATATCGGAAGGAAACATTTTATATGCATGCTGCTTTAATGTGGACTATCCATGATTTTCCTGCATATGCAAACTTGTCTGGTTGGAGCACTAAAGGGAATCTTGCATGCCCTAATTGCCATAAAGATACATGTTCCTACAAGTTGCGCCATGGACGTAAATGGTGCTACATGGGGCATCGTAGATTTTTAGATATTGATCATAAGTGGAGACTTAATCGAAACTCTTTTAATGGGAAAACGGAAAGAGGACCGCCCCCTGAATCTCTTAGTGGTTCTAGTGTTTTAGAGCAGTTAGAAGGGGTTGAAAATGTCATTTTTGGAAAAAATGACAATCTCAAACGAAAGAGAGGGCCGCGATATTTGGTTCATCAGTGGAAGAAAAGAAGTTGTTTGTTTGAGCTACCATATTGGAAAGATCTTTTGCTTAGACACAACTTGGATGTTATGCATGTAGAGAAAAACGTTTGTGATAATATTATCGGTACTTTGCTCGAAATATCTGGAAAGAATAAGGATTCCTTAAATGCTCGTTTGGATCTTGTTGCATTGAAAATGCACTCAAAACTACAAGCAAAGTCGGTGGGACAAAAATATGAAATACCACGAGCATCATTTAATTTGACAATAACCGAAAGGAGGAAAATTGTGACTTTGTTGTCAAAGCTTGCTGTTCCGGATGGGTATTCATCCAACATTACTAGATGTGCTACGGTTGAGGACGGGAAAATTATAGGTATGAAAAGTCATGATTGCCATGTTTTAATGCAAGATTTACTTGTTCCTATCTTTCGCGGTGTATTGGATGAGAAGGTGCTCGAGCCTTTTAGTGAGTTAAGTTCTTTTTTCAAATACTTGTGCTCTAAAACACTAAAGATAGAAGTTCTTGAGCAAATGGAGAAGAACATAGCAGTGACACTGTGTAAACTTGAAAGGATATTTGTTCCCGCGTTCTTTGATGTTATGATACATCTTTGTGTGCACTTGGCTACTGAGGCAAAGTTGGGAGGACCAGTGCATTATCGGTGGATGTACTCATTTGAACGGTGAGACTTTTTTGTTTGAATACTTTAGAACCTTTTTTAATTGATTTCATATAATACTATTTTGTACACTTCATACTTAGTAACAATGACTTGGTGATTGATAGGTTGATGCGTATATTTAAGTCTTACGTGCGCAATAAGTCTCGTCCTGAGGGATCAATTGCTAATTCTGTTATTGCTAGAGATTGTCTTACATTTTGTTCACGGTATATGAACATGATTGAGACTGAGTTTAATCGCTTATCAAGGAATGAACTAGAAGGTCAAAAACAAAGCCACTCCTTGTCTGTATTCAGAGATAAAGGTAAGCCATTAGGAAAGGTTAACGTAGAAGAATTAAGCTATGATGAATGGAAAATGGCGCAGCTTTATATTTTGACAAATTGTGATGAGGCGAAACCGTTTATTGAGTAAGTATATTGGCATGTTTTTGAATTAATTTCTTTATTTGAAATTAAAGTATGATCTTAACCTATGTTTTTTTAAAACGTAGTCAATATGAGAATGAGAATGGTGATTCAAACACAGACCTTTGCAATTGGTTCAAAGACATAGTAAGAAACATATAATTTATACTTTCATAATAAAACTAGTTGGATGTCAATCTTTCTTATGTGTAATTGATCTCCATTCATTTGTAGATAGCCAAACTTTGGAATGAAGGGGATAAAAGGGTAAATGAGGAATTGTTATGCTTGTCAAGAGGATCAATGAAGAGTGTGTTGACATATGAAGGATATGTTGCTAATGGATTTAGGTTTCACACTAGAAAGCGTCAAAGAAAGAGAAAAACACAAAATAGTGGAGTTATGGTCAAAGGAGACGCGGATAGTGGACAAAGAGATTTTTATGGCTTATTAGAGAAGGTTATTGTGTTGGAATATGACTCTCTAAAAGATAGAACCAGCCCTAGAGTTGTTATGTTTAAGTGTAAGTGGTTTGATGTCTATGATGATCGAAGGGGGATCCAAAGGGATAAGTTTGGGAGTACTCTAGTCAATGTTTCTCGTAGATTAAAAACAAATGAACCATTTGCATTAGTGTCTCAAATAGAACAGGTTTTTTATGTTCCTACTCATAATGCTTGAACTAAGATTTGATATCGATATTTATAGGGAGAGTGGACTTTGCCAAAATATGTTGATGGAGTCGACGTGAAAGAAATATTGAACAGTCAATGTGCAGCTTTGTATCGAGGTTGGCGGTATCGGTTGAAGGAGAGATATTACACTGGTTATTCAAAAGCAGCAGCAAAAGCTAATAGGCCTCCTGGGATTGATGCTAATGAATGGAATTGGCTAATTGATCACTATTGGAGTGATCCAAAAAATCAAGTGCGAATTTAAATATATATACCTATATAATTGCTTTATTTATGTGTTATTATTCATGTATTGTAAATTTTATTTTTATGTAGAGCATAAGTGAAAAAAATAAGACTGCTAGATTGAAGCAAACAATTAGCCATTCAAATGGAGCGAAGTCCACTGCAAGAATTCTAGATGAAATGGTAAAATGTCAACTAATTGAAGCAAATAACGAATTTTTATTTTATTTTTGGTCTAAAATTTTCTTAATAATTTAGATGAATGAAATTCCTTCTACACCTCAAGCTTCGCAACAAGTTGGTGAAGAAGGATGTGAACAAGGATCTCAAGCACATATCGATGAAGAACCCGTTTATGTGAGATTATATGAAAGAACTCATAGGTATTGTGATAGAAACTATTTTGATTAAGTTCAATGCTAATTATAAAGAATGTGATTAATCGATGTTTTATTTGAATAATAGGCATGCGAACACCGGATTAGACCCTGAAGCAGAGGCCAATCTTCAAGCATTAAAGGATCTTCATCATAAGGAAATTGAAGAAAATGGTATCGATAATCTCACACCTCAAGAAGCATATCCAAAGGTCTTCAAGAGTTGTAATGGTTATATAAGAGGTTTTGGTTTTGGGCCAAGATGCTCAAAAAGACAGAAAGGGGCTGCTGAGGTTAGGGAAGAAATCCAACAAATACAACAAGCATCAGCTGAACGAGAAGCTTCTCTCCGAAGTGAAATTGAACGATTAAAACAAGAAATGATCGACAGAGAGAACAAATTACGACAAGATATGATGGCCGAGATGGCAAAAATGATGCGTGGTTCAACTTGATTCGGTATGAATTTATTATTGAGTTTTATTTTTCTTAGGAAACTAATTTGTGTGTATAGTTTATTGTGTGTATAATTTACGCATTGCCTTTATGTAGGTGCTTTTGGATTAATTTTTTGCCCGCCGAAGTGAAGTTTTAAGGTATATGACTATTTTCATTTGTTTAGTTATAAGACTAGATTTTATTGATATACTAATTTACATTTTTGAATATTTTCAGGTCAATGGTACGTAATGATGAAAATGCTAACATTTTGCTCTAGTAAAGATGTATTTTGATAATCATCTTTTTATATGTGATGGTTATATTGAGCAAGTACATAGTCATTATAATTTTTGTATATTTTTGCGAGTCAAACTTATGAAGAGAACTCAAAGTAAATATGCTTATAACTCAAAGTAAATATGCTTATATGCATACGTAAGCAAATTATTATTGCTCTTTTGTATATGAAACAATATTATTATTATTATTATCATTATTATTATTATTATTATTATTATTATTATTATTATTGTAATTATTATTATTATTATTGTGCAATTAAAAATTATAGGTTTTATGCAAATTAAGCTACAAAATAGGTATAAAGTGATTACATCATGGGCTGCACATAATATTAAATGTCGCCCAAAACATTCTAACAGGGGCCACAAAATTTAAAGTGTCGCCCAAAACCTAAAACAAGGGCTACAAATGTTATGTGTCGCCCATACAGAACTATGGGCTACACATAAAATATGTCGCCCATGGTGCTTAAGTATGTGCGTCATAAGATGGTGTGTCGCCCATACAGAACTATGGGCTACACATAAAATATGTCGCCCATGGTGCTTAAGTATGTGCGTCATAAGATGGTGTGTCGCCCAAGATCGATAATAGGCGTCGGTACACGAATTGTGTCGCCCAAGTATGGGCGACGGCGATAGGGCGACACTTATCGTGTCACTTTTTAGATATGTCGCCCTAACTTTGGGCGACATATTTTCAGGTTTGGGCGACATAATTTGTTGTGGCCCAAAATGTTTTTTCTTGTAGTGCCATATCACGATATCGGGTTCAAATAAGGTATCCCGGCCGGCGCTCATGATGGTGGTGGATCGGGTTGAAAAGAAACGACAAACTACAAGGGAAGATGGTGAATCGAGAATCAATTCAGGGTAAGTAAAATGCTAGTATGTTTTTTTTTTTTTTTTTGAAAAGTACTAAAATTGGATTATTTTGTTAAATTTTTGGGAAGTGTATGCTTATTTTACAATATATTAGTTATGTTTGATTGTGTTATCTTGATGGGAAATTTGCGGAATGGCGTGTCTTTACCTGTATTTGTTGAATCATTGGTATTTTGCTGTTGAGATTTGATTGAAAATGCATAGTTACAAGTAGTCAAGTACATAAATGTGTAATTTCAATGTGTTTGGTTTATTTGGGTTATTTCCATCTGATTGTTGATGAAATCTATTGTTAGTGTGTCTTGAACTCGGGACCATGGAATGTACGGCGCGTAAGAAGTACTCCCTTCGTTCCAGTTTACTTGTCCCATTTGACCAAACACGGATATTAAGGTAGTAGTGGGGTCCATTTAAAAGGTGGTAGTTGGGTATTTTAATTGATTAAATTAATTGTAAATGTGGTAGTGGAGTATTGGGAATTGGAAAAGTGGGGGTATTTAGGTAAAAAATGATAGCCAAAAAAGAAAATGAGACAAGTAATGAGGAATTGCCAAAAAAGGAAATAGGACAAGTAAATTGGAACGGAGGGAGTAAAAGTTACTGTTTTTTTTAAGATCATTCTCCAACAACAGCCACCAACTTTACTCATTTTCAATTAAACAGCCGCAAACTTCGTTTTTCCCCAACAACTGCCACCAACTTAGGAAACACGAAGGGTTTAATTAGGAATAATTGGATAATTGGATAATTAGGTTTAATTAGTGAAATTAAGGGATTGTCAAAGGTCATAAAGCATGGTCAACGGTCAATTAGCAGGTCATCCGGTAAATTGGCTGTTTCGATGTCGTGTTTCCTAAGTTGGTGGCTATTGTTGGGGATAAACGAAGTTTGCGGCTGTTTAATTGAAAATAAGTAAAGTTGGTGGCTGTTGTTGGGGAATGATCCTTTTTTTTAAGATAAAAGTTACTGGTTTTTTGTTTTGACATACGTAACGTTTTCTTTTTGCTAATTATGTGGGATTAGTTTTGGGAATTGTTATAAAACGCCACCATTTTCATTTTAACGTCACCCCTATATAATGAATTTACTTTATTGCCCCTTATTATTTTCGAACTCAAAAACTCTAACATCTCTCTAAAAAACGCTAAAAAAATCTATGAAGTAAAAGAATCTAAATTTTACAATCGAACAACAATGGCAAACCAAAACGATCATGAAAACGACTCGGTAAGTTATTAATCAATTCAAATTTTTTTAAAAACAAGAAGTTCGTACAAAGGGTCCACTCGCACTTTTTTGGTCTGGTGACCATGGTAGAACTGACCTAAAATGCGCGAGGGTACCATGGCCAACCTACCTAAAATGCGCGAGGGTTACCATGGCCAACCTATCTAAAATGCGCGAGGGTTACCATGGCCAACCTACCTAAACTGCGCGAGGGTACCATGGCCAACATACCTAGTTTGTGCGAGTGTTTTTTTTTATATAAATTTTTAAATTTTTATATTTATTAAAATTAATAATTGTTATTACTATTATTATTTTATTATATTAATTTTGTTATAATTAATTAAATTATATAATTGTTAATATGTTATTATTAATTAAAATATTTATTTAATTTATGTATTTTACATTATTTACTTTTTTTTTCTATTAATTAATTATTTATTAATTTGTTATTATTATTAAGTAAATTATTTATTTATTATTTTTTTATTATTAATTAAATTATATATTTGTTTTATGTGTTTTAAATATATTTGCAGGACTTTGAAAACTTAGGTGATAACATAGATTATTCTCATAGATTTGTTACGGATAAATAATTTGATTCCGTCAATGAATTACATAGATGGGCTGACGAGATAGCAAGAGAAATTGGTTTTCAATTCGCACGTACTTCTTATAAACGTAAGTAAGGACGCACAAGAGTTAGTGTATACTTACGGTGTCATAGACATGGTAGACTTAGGGGTGATGTGAGTAGCCTAGATAATGCTGCTAGACCCGATTCTAGAAGTAGTGCGTTGTGGTTGCAAATTTATGATTGTAGGAACTAGCCATAATCCAGAAGAAGGACCTTGGACGATAAAAGTGTGTCTAGGCGAAAAAGGCAGACATAATTACCAGTTTTTTGTATATAGAGAAGGCCAAGTAAGAAAACCTAGGATGAACGTAGATATTAGACAACATATACACGATCTAACTTCAACTGGCATGAAACCAGCCTTCATTATGACTTCAATTAGAAGGAACTTCCCTGATTTTTATCCTAGTATGAGTCAAATTTATAATATAAGACAGGCATTGAGGAGGGAAGAGATGGATAGTAGGACTTCTCATCAACACTGTCTCTATTTGGCCACAAAAATAATTACGTTGTTTGGACATATTTGGATGGTGAAGGGCAGTTGTGTAGGCTATTAATTGCAAACACTATATCCATTCAAATGATACGTACGTGGCCCCATGTTGTGCTGATAGACACAACATATAAGACGAATAAGCCTAAGTGGCCTCTTTGTGAAATAATAGGAATGACGCCAACCAATCACAACTTCTTGGTTGCGTTCTGCTTAATGCGAGATGAGGCGGCCACTTCTTATTCTTGGGTGTTGCAGAGATTAAGGGATATATTTGGTACAGTACAGGTGCCTAATGTTATTGTAACCGACAGGGATGAGGTTTGTCCGCGGCTATTCGTGATGTCTATACAGGTAAACTTCTACATATGGATATGTATATATATATATATATATATATATATATATATATATATATATATATATATATATATATATATATATATATATATATATATATATATATATATATATATATATATATATATATATATATATATATATATATATATATATATATATTAATTTTAATCTGTTGTATAATGTAGAGGTACGTCATTTACTATGCGTATGACATATTGGAAATGATGTAGAGAACATGGTAGACAAATTATGCGGTGGGAAGAAAAAACCAAGAGGGACAGGTTTTTAGACAAACGAAGTGGAATCCTTTGCTTGACAGTTTGACCACTGATGAATTCGAAAAAAGATGGTCAGCAATTGAATCTACTTGGTCAACACGGAACAAAATGGTCGTGCGGTATTTGGTTGGTACATGGATTCCCCTTAGGCATAAATTTGTTCGTGCGTGGACGAATGACTGTATGCACTTTGGTAACCACACTACCAGTAGAGTTGAAAGTCAACACTCTTCATTCAAGTACTATCTCGGTAGTGGCAACAGTTCATTTGATACGCTATTCAAAAGGGCACACGAACAGATAACAAATCAGCAGACCCGGATACGACAGGCTTTGCAGGAATCCTTGTCATCAGTTCCAAGGAATAGTCGACTTCGTACTTATAAACTGCTATATCGTAAAGTTTCCATTCATGCGTTAGAAATGTTGACGATTGAGCGCAACCGGATGTTGGATTTAGGGGAATATGTAATCAACAGATGCGGTTGTGTTCTTCAATACACTCATGGTCTACCCTGCGCATGTTATCAGTTTTATGCAGAGAAGTCATACGACGGGTTGTACTTGGACGACATACATCACTTTTGGAGAACATTGCAATATGCAGAGCGTGAGGAACACCCAAACGAACAAGTTCGCAAGGCAGTCCAACATGACAAAGATTACTTTCAATCCTTAGTGAATGAAGTATTAAACGCTGATCCGGCGATTATTAGATGCATGTCTCAGGTACTAGAAGACGAATTACATCCCGGTGGTACTGATATACCTGAGCCCCAAGCAAGTCCACCAAGGAAGGGAAAACCAGCGACAAGCGGAACCCTAAAGAGAAACAAAAGCGCATTTGAATATAGCAGATCATCCTCAAGTCGTGGTTCTACATCTTCATCACGCGGAAGATTTAGCGGAAGATCAAGTGGTAGAACAAATCAATCATCAGCTGGAATCAACTTTAGTTTCAACCTATCCGGTAAATGTCTCGGGTCGGCTTCATCGGAGACCACATCTCTGCCCTAGTCTTGTTACGCACATCAGTTAGTCGAGGATGCGGACGAAAACACGTGAAATACTTGGAAATCCATGACTGTAACAGTGTCAGACATCACGCTATAGTCCGGCAGCCAGCCCTGGACGCAATACCCAACTGCTGATAGAGAAACGCAAACGTCATGGCACCCAAGGAGATCTCATGCTGATCAGCAGTAACAGCAATAATAGGGTGCGGTCGCATCCCAATTCTTGTCTTATCGACCAGCACAGTCGAGCCCACAATAGCCATGTAGTAGGCAATACTCTGCGTCTCTAAGGCCTGAGAACGGTGGCACAACTGTAACATGTCACTTACGTTAATGCTACCGTCTTTAAAATACCCCTTTTTTCGAAGCTCAGCGATCGGCTCCCCAAAAAAAACCGGCCAGGGCCATCTTCCACTGCCCATCAGCAGGCTCAGCAGGCAAAGCACCATCCAGACCAAGACCTAAAATGCGTTGCACGTCGTGCAACATAATAGTCATCTCGCCCCAAGGCATGTGGAAGGTGTTTGTATCAGGCTGCCACCTCTCCACATAAAATGCCTGCTGAGCCTGCTGATGGGCACCGCCCTGTCAAGGCGGAAGCTGCGGGTTCGAGCCCCGTCAGTCCCGACGGATCCAATAATAAAATAAAAAAATATATCCACTGATCTTTCCACTTTTTTGAAAAAGGACAACAATAGAATTTGACTTTCAATAGGAATTCATTTGATGATTCTTAGTTATTTTTTCCTTTTGGATTTTTTAGTTGTTTCTTATCAAACAAATCGAATAATTTTCAG
This sequence comes from Amaranthus palmeri, assembly GCA_019776075.1. Taxonomy (NCBI): domain Eukaryota; kingdom Viridiplantae; phylum Streptophyta; class Magnoliopsida; order Caryophyllales; family Amaranthaceae; genus Amaranthus; species Amaranthus palmeri. The sequence goes on from JAAKBH010001230.1 coordinate 32,801, forward strand.
TATTTGAACTAGAACTGATTCCTAGAAGAGATATTTAGTACTAGACTCATACCCATTTTTTTTTTATTAAAATTATCTTGACAAAATACTTTTCCAATTAATCTTATCTCTCTTTCTGTTCCCAGTTTTGTCCCATCTGAATCATTAAGACTAACCAATTTCAAGTTCAAACATTTTATCTCATTCAAATTTCACGTTGAACTTTTCATATATGCGCCCTAGTATTCAATTCACGAAAAGGAGGAGCGATATTAAGAAAAGAAGGATCAAAGAAAGATCCTATCCCTTCCTTTTTAGACTCTTTGTAATGAAGTACTGAAGATGGCCCTAGCCGGTTTGTTTGGGGGAGCCGGTCGCTGAGCTTCGGAGAAAGGGGTATTTTAAAGACAGTAGCATTAACGTTAGTGACATGTTACAACTGTGCCACCGTTCTCAGGCCTTAGAGACGCAGAGTACTGCCTACTACATGGCTATTGTGGGCTCGACAGTGCTGGTCGATAAGACCAGAATTGGGATGCGACCGCACCCTATTATTGCTGTTACTGCTGATCAGGATGAGATCTCCTGGGGGTGTCGTGACACTTGCATTTCTCTATCAGCAGTTGGGTATTGCGTCCAGGGCTGGCTGCCGGACTATAGCAGGATGTCTGACATTGTTGCAGTCATGGATGTACGAGTACTTCCCGTGTTTTCGTCCGCATCCTCGACTAACTGATGTGCGTAACAAGACTAGGGCAGAGATGTGGTCTCCGATGAAGCCGACCCGAGACATTTACCGGATAGGTTGAAACTAAAGTTGATTCGAGCTGATGATTATTGATTTGTTCTACCACTTGATCTTCCGCGAGATCTCCCGCGTGATGAAGATGTAGAACCGCGACCCCTTGAGGATGATCTGCTATATTCAAATGCACTTTTGTTTCTCTTTAGGGTTCTGCTTGTCGCTGGTCTTCCCTTCCTTGGTGGACTTGCTTGGGGCTCAGGTATATCAGTACCACCGGGATGTAATTCGTCTTCTAGTACCTGAGACATGCGTCTAATAATCGTCGGATCAGTGTTTAATACTTCATTTACTAAGGATTGAAAGTAATCTTTGTCATGTTGGACTGCCTTGCGAACTTGTTCGTTTGGGTGTTCCTCAGGCTCTGCATATTGCAATGTTCTCCAAAAGTGATGTATGTCGTCCAAGTACAACCCGACGTATGACTTCTCTGCATAAAACAAATAACATACGCAAGGTAGACCATGAGTGTATTGAACAACACAACCGCATCTGTTGATTACATATTCCCCTAAATCCAACATCCGGTTGCGCTCAATCGTCAACATTTCTAACGCATGAATGGAAACTTTACGATATAGCAGTTTATAAGTACGAAGTCGACTATTCCTTGGAACTGATGACAAGGATTCCTGCAAAGCCTGTCGTATCCGGGTCTGCTGATTTGTTATCTGTTCGTGTGCCCTTTTGAATAGCGTATCAAATGAACTGTTGCCACTACCGAGATAGTACTTGAATGAAGAGTATTGACTTTCAACTCTACTGGTAGTGTGGTTACCAAAGTGCATACAGTCATTCGTCCACGCACGAACAAATTTATGCCTAAGGGGAATCCCTGTACCAACCAAATACCGCACGACCCTTTTGTTCCGTGTTGACCAAGTAGATTCAATTGCTGACCATCTTTTTTCGAATTCATCAGTGGTCAAACTGTTAAGCAATTCCACTTCGTTTGTCTAAAAACCCGTCCCTCTTGGTTTTTCTTCCCACCACATAATTTGTCTACCATGTTCTCTACATTATTTCCAATATGCCATACGCATAGTAAATGACGTACCTCTACATTATACAATAGATTAAAATTAATATATATATATATATATATATATATATATATATATATATATATATATATATATATATATATATATATATATATATATATATATATATATATATATATATATATATATATATATATATATATATATGTATATATATATGTCTATATATATATATATATATATATATATATATATATATATATATATATATATATATATATATATATATATATATATATATATATATATATATATATATATGGTAAGTAAATCAATCGACATTAACATATCCATATGTAGAAGTTTACCTGGATAGACATCATGAATAGCCGCGGACAAACCATCATCCCTGTCGGTTATAATAACATTAGGCACCTGTACTGTACCAAATATATCCCTTAGTCTCTGCAAAACCCAAGAATAAGAAATGGCCGCCTCACCTCGCATCAAGCAGAACGCAACCAAGAAGTTGTGATTGGTTGGCGTCATTCCTATTATTTCACAAAGAGGCCACTTAGGCTTATTCGTCTTATATGTTGTGTCTATTAGCACAACATGGGGCCACGTACGTATCATTTGAATGGATATAGGGTTTGCAATTAATAGCCTACACAACTGCCCCTCACCATCCAAATCTGTCCAAACAACATAATTATTTTGTGTGGCCAAATAGAGATAGTGTTGAAGAGGAGTCCTACCATCCATCTCTTCC
>JAAKBH010001231.1:0-35263 GCA_019776075.1 Amaranthus palmeri
AGTGTGATTGTTGAGACTTTTTTGTTCCTTTGCATCCAGATGCAGTAGATCATTCTGTCCATAACCCCACGATTAACTTGGCCCGATCCGTCTTCTTTTTGTTTATTTTGCTCATTTGGAGAATTTCGACTTGGAAGTTTGGGTGATCAAGCCCCCTAGGCAGGAATCTGAAAAGTCGAGATACGAATATCCTTTGCGTTCACGCAATCAAAAAACAGATGTTGTGCTGTCTCCCTAGCACCCTTACAAAGAACACATGAATCATCAGATAGGGTCATCCATTTACCAATTTATATCCTTTGTGGCCAAACGATCCTGGATAGCAAGCCACGTGATGAAACGAGCGCTGGGACTAGCTACATTCTTGATCATTATATTTCCCCATTGGACCTTCGGTTCATCTGCAATTAATAAATCATAGGCTCTGCCGATTACAAAAACACTTGCCTTTGGTAACTGTTACCCCAACCTCCCAAGAGATCTAGCAGACTCCTTTGTTGATGATCTTTATGAAGCTCTAAGACGCATGCATAGCGGGAACTACATTGTGAATCGCCTTATCCTTTAGGTAGTAGCAATGGACCCATTTCACCCAAAGGTTTTCTTTATTGCAATAAGGACTCCAAAGTTGCTTCAAAATAGCAGCTCTATTCCACAGGTGCATATCTCTCAGATTCAGACCGCCCTTAGAGTAAAGTAAGCCCATTTGTTTCCAAGAAATTGCTGCTTTTTTGTAAGACCCTCTTTTCCCGACCAGATGTACGATCTGCAGATGTTCTCCACCATTTTGATGAGTTTTTTAGGAAGATAGAAAATTTGAGCCTAAAATTTTGCATTCCCCCAATAACACTACGGACAAGCTGAACACGCCCTGCGTAGGAGAGAAGCCAAGAAGACCAGAATCCAATTTTCCCTACGATCTTATCCACGAGGGGCCTACAGTCACGCAAATTTAGTTTCTTAGAGTGGAGGGGAACCCCAAGATATCTGAATGGGAAGGTGCCTTCCTCCATGCCAAGGTATTAAGTGATCTGCGCTTTAGTCTGACTATCAGTCCCTGAAATATAAACATTACTTTTACTCGTGTTAGCCTCCAACCCCGAAGCTTTAGAGAATCTGTGAAAGGTGTGCATAGGACTTTTGACTGAGTCCAGATCAGCTTTGCAGAACATCAGAAGGTCATCAGCAAAAAGGAGGTGAGTAACATTGGCTTTCCTGCATCTGGGGTGGAAGTGGAAGCTTTTAGACTCACTTTGCTTGTGTAACATCCTGGACAAGTACTCCATAGCGATTGCAAACAGGTACAGAGATATAGGGTCCCCCTGGCGAAGACCTTTTTTGCATTAAAAGGTTTCAAGGGCATGCCATTCACAAGAATGGAGAAAGAAACTGTGGAGACACACAATATGATCCAGTGGACGAACTTAGGAGGGAATCCCATTTCATTCATGACCGAGAACAAGTAGTTCCAACTGATAGAGTCGTAAGCCTTCCTCAGATCCATCTTCATCATGCATCTAGGGCTATTGTTTTTGCGAGTATAGCCTTTGATCAGCTCTGCAGCTAGTAAAATCTTATCCGCCATTTGTGTCCCTGGAATGAAACCAGACTGAGCTTGATCTATAATATTCCCCATTACTCTTTGAAGCCTTCTCGCTAGAATTCTCGAGATGATTTTGTAGACAACGGTGCAGCAAGCAATCGGTCTATAGTCCCTCACTTTGTTAGCTTTAGCTGATTTAGGGATCAAGGTAACTGAGGTGCAGTTAAAGGGCTGGAAGAGCAGGTTACCGGTGAAAAACTCATGAATAGCACTCAGGAGGTCTTCCTTAATAATATTCCAGGTTCTCTTGAAGAAGCAGGTATTAAAACCATCGATCCCCGGAGCTTTATTATCATTCATCCCAAAGAGCGCATCCTTGATTTCCTTGTTGGTGATCTCCTGGGTAAGCATCTGGTTACTGTTATTATCAAGCTGTAGCCCATTTCTCATGGTGACCCTGTCAATCACCTCCAGGTTCGGGGTTGCAGAACCTTGAAGGTTTTTGTAGAACTTGCTGATTTCGTTCTGGATCTCCTGGGGAGTATTGAGCCATTTTCCCCCATTATCCTGGAGCTCATGGATGCTATTCGAAGCTCTTCTCTTTTTAATAGAGGCATGGAAGTACGCTGTATTATCATCACCATGATTCATCCAATTGATTCTAGCTTTATGGAGAAGAGCCTTATCTTCAATTTTCCTCCATTTTCGCACCTGAGCAAGGGACTCTTTTTCCTGTCTGTGAAGTTCAACATTTGCGGGGTCAGATTGGAGGCTGGTCTGGATAATATCCCTATTCCTATCCCATTTGTCAATTTTATCACGAATCCACACAAACTCTGTAGAATGAAGATGTTTTAATCTGGCTTTCACATGTCTCAGCTTATGCCACAATCTTTGGAGCCCTGTACCTGTGACCTTGATCTTCCACGCTTCTTCAATCACCCTGTGGAAACATAGGTAATTAAAGAAACGAAAAGGCTTGCTCTGCTTTTGGTCATACTCTGCGAGGTTCAGGATCAAAGGGGTATGGTCAGAAAACAGCGGATTAGCATACTGGACGCTTGCTTGGCTGTAGTTGTGTAACCACTTGAGGTTCCCGATAGCATGATCAATTTTGGTGAGCGTGCGGTTAACCCCTTCCTCCCTATTTGTCCACGAGAACTGGTGGCCTTTCTCTATAATAGGATGAAGCTCCATGTTTTCCATCCATTGAGCCCTATCACAAGTTTCATAAGTAGTGACAAGGGCCCCATTCTTCCTATGCTTCTCTTTGTATATCGCATTGAAGTCCCCCATAAACAAACAAGCTGCATCATAGTCCAACTTTGTCATTTCTTTCCACAAATCCCTATGGTCACGAACAGTGTGGAGCCCATAAACAAAAGTGATGTAGAAGTGCGCATTTGTGTTCAAGGGTGAGATATTGGTTGCTATGAACTGTTGATGCGTGTCACACTGAGTCACCTTACACTTGTCTTGCCTCCATCCTACCCATATTTTGCCTTGCCCATGATGAGAGTAATTTGTGCACCAATTCCATTGGCTTCCAAACCTTTTCTGGATTTTCTTCGCATTTGCCTCTTTGATTTTTGTCTCCAACAAACCAACTACACTTACTTTTTTAGAGTCAAGGAATTTAATTATTTCCCTGATTATAGCGGGGCTATTCATGCCCCTCACGTTCCAAGCCACTATGATCATTTTGGGGAGGGAATTAGAGGGTTCCCATCCCTTGTATTTTCATTATTTACTGTTGTATTGCCTTCCTCATTTTTCTGATTTTTTGTAACACTAGCAGCTGTGCCACTTTGGTTGTTCTGACTCTTTGTTGCACTCGCAGCTGTACCAGTACACATTACTTCCTGACCGCCCCTTCTAGCAGTCACTAAAACAAAACAAGGAGCTTTTAGACGCTTATTTATAGACACAATGAAAAGTGTTTAAAAAATATGGAGCTTTTAGACGTTTATTTTTTGACGCACATAGTGGTTGAGAAAATAAAGCTTAATAAGCGTCCAAAACCCCAATTTGAAATTTTTTTTAGAGAAAGCGGGATATAGGCTCTCAAATGAAATAAAAACCGCTCAACATATTCATTCTATATTGCTTCATCATAATAATGAGAGTCTTCATCTCCTCTACAAACATAACTGCCTGTATAATCGCTGAAACTATCATTCTCCATCAACATTCATCTCCTCTATCGTACTACTCAATACTAAGAGTCTGACACCAACATTCATCACTCGTTCGCCATGGTGTGTGTGTCACCGTCGGCCGCCTGGGCTTCGTTCCGTTTGTTCTTGACGCATCTACAACTCCCAAAATCAGGTACAATTCATCAATTGCTTAATTTAGGTTAATTGCTTAGTTTAGGTTAAATTAAAATCAGGTTAAACTAAAATTATGTTAATTGCTTAATTTATCTAGGTGAAACTAAATAGATCTACCTTATTTGTCTGGTGGTGTATGCGAAGGCCGGTTGTTGCGGTGTTAGGGGTCTGAATTTTGGGGTGTTAGTTATTCTGTTTCCGAAATTATGGGGTGTGGTGGGTTTTTAGGCTTGGTGTTTTTTTTCCAAATTGTTTGGCTCCTGTTTGCTATTTTCGGGGTATATCTATGAGATGGGGTGTTTCATGGCTTTGTTGGGTATTAGATTAAGGGTTTTCTTGAGCGTTGGGTGTTCCTTTTGATTTTGTTGGGGTTAGGTAGTCCATTTCGAGTGGTGTTCAAATCTCTGGGGTCGGTTTGGTGTTATGCCTGAAGCCTGAAGGTGCAAATTGGTGGTGATGGAGTAGTGTTGGCTTGTGATGTAGTTTCCTGCAAGTGAAGCTGGCGAGTGATGCCTGATTTTGGGTGGTTATGCTGCGCCAGTTGATGGTTCATGATAGGTTAGGGTGGGTTATGGTGGGGTTGTCTTGATGTCTACCTTATTTGTCTTTTGGTAATTGTATAGGCGTGAAAATATGGTGGGTTATGGTGGGGTTCAAATGAATTTTATTAGCGATGCATTTTCTAGAATGTTTGGTTGCCAATTTACAATAGGAGTGGGGGAATCACCACTTCCTTTGGAATTTGGATTCCCTGTGGAATGCAAGAAATAACTAGACGACCCCCCCTGTTAGAAAACCTGTGCTTAAATGACAATTTAAAACACATAATTCCTTTAATGATGGTCATGCTATTCTAAAAATAAAAGCTCTTTCCTCACCTTTCAAAAGTTTTTCCTCACCTCTTAAAAGAACTAACTAATTCACTTTCCTAGCTATTTCACCAAATTAATTTAAAACTTTCCCATACTAAAGTGTGCTCCAAGCCTCGAACTAGTTTCTTAACACAAAATTCTAAGGAAAATAACATGAAGCATACAATACAGCAAGTGCAAAAGCTAAAGAAGAATATTCTTTAAGTATGTTATAGAGAAATCAGAGCACACATATTAACCCTAATCACTTTCTTTATGCAACTTTTAAACCCAAATTAAATTAACAGAAAGGGCACATCATAGTTTGAGTATGGGAAACTCTGAAGAGAATAAATACATTCAAGAGCTAGGATTTTACATTGCTATGGCTTGACTGATAACCGGTTTTTAGCGCGTCGTTATACGCTAGAAACCTAAGCTATGCAAACACATTTATAAACACCCTAAATACAACTATAGCGAGTATAGAGGTAAGTCGGGGGTCGAACCACAAGGACAAGGGGTGTTAGACTAAAGGTTTGGTGTGGGAAAGGTTGATGGTTGGTAGGTAAAAGGATGGGTGAACTAAACTAATGGTAAGAACAAGCAATGAAAGAAAGCGGGCTTAGGTTAGGTCCACCCTAGGTAGGTCTATTGGAAATAGAGATAGGCTAGGTCGAAGGAGATCGAACGAAGGTCAATCGAGACACTCTAAATGGCATGGGGAAGTTGATGACCTATAGTCTATACGAACGACCCATAATCGCCCTATGTCTCACGAGGGAGTGGCAGGACAAGATATGCATCGAATATCAATCAATCAAACCAACATCATCCTCAATCATCTTCCTAAACCTTAAACACAAGACCAAACCCCTAGGGTTTCTCTAACCCAAAACCCTAAAATCTACTCTAGCATATGAAAGGAAGAAACAAGAAGAGAGGAAAGCAATAAACCTATTCTAGAAAGCTTTAAAGAAATAAAACACATGAAAACATTAAATGGAAAGCATAGAGAAAGAAATGAAGAACAACAAAGCCTAAATGAAAGAGATGACATGAAAACAACAAATCTAAAATACAAAAACATTAAATGAAAGCATAAAGGAAAGCATTAAATGACATAAAAACAATAAATGAAAGTAGACTTACATAAATGAAGAGGAACAAAGCAATAAATGAAGAACAAACTAAAGTTAGGGCAAGAAATGAAAAGGAAAAGCAATAAATTGATGAACAAGAAAGGGAGGGTTTCTCCCAATCAAGTCATGGGGAGAATATTCAGAAAAGTGCCTTTATATAGGCTACAAAAGATGGGGATAAAAACCCTAAAAGATCCTACGGTTTTAACTTGCGAAGAAAACGATATGCGGTAAAAATAAGTCGCATTCGCCCGAAGCAGCAACCCATTCGCCCGAATGGACCCCATTCGCCCGAATGGGTCACATTCGGGGTTTCCAGAAACTCGCAAAAATCATTATCGCGAAAAATAAATACATTCGCCCGAATGGACAAATGCATTCGCCCCGAATGCATTTCATTCGCCCGAATGTGTGGCTAGATTCGCCCGAATGAGTTGCTTTTTTTTTGTTTGGTATTTCCAGAAGTTGGCAGGAATTATCTTTAGAGAATGATTTTCATTGGACCGAATATTGCATCCATTCGGTCGAATGGATAAGCTTCACCGAATGCCTTGTTGTGCGCCATTTCCTTGGAGCTCCAAAATGATTTTCTTAACTTGCCTAACTTTTATTTTTCATGGTTTGCCTAACTTTTATATATATATATATATATATATATATATATATATATATATATATATATATATATATATATATATATATATATATATATATATATATATATATATATATATATATATTACGAACATTGACGAGGGCTTCGCGAATGTCTTGAAATGTGCGTCGAACTTTTACGAGGCCTCCACGAATGTCTCGAAATGTGCGCTGAACTTTAACGAGGCCTTTGCGAATGTCTCGAAATGTGTGTATTCTCTTCGATTACGATGCCTAAATCTCGAACTCGATCCGTTTCACCTCGAAATCTCTGAAAATACCTGAAATAACCTCAAAACACCGCGGAGACAAGAACAAGGTAAAATCGAGTGTAAAATATATAAAACCAATGAGAAACAACGAGATTCGACACCATAATGAGGATATAAATGTGCTCTAAATCGAGCACATCAACTCCCCCAAGCTAAACCTTTGCTAGTCCCTAGCAAAGAGACTAGGTAGGATGACATGAAAGCGCATGGGCACCCAAAAACAAACTAAGCTATAAATGAAAAATTAAATTAAACTACCAAAGCAATAAAACCTAATACTCACTGTCGTAGGAATCACGGTCGCACTTAGCACGTACGACAAGCCCTTTAAACCTCAAGGTCTCCCAAAGAGGACGAGTAAGGTCTCGTGAGGGTTTTTCAGAAGGAGACCCACAAATCCTATGCAATGCAAATGCAAGGATGCAAACTATATGAAACTAAAAACTACAATGCGGAATCTAATATGATGGAATGCAAGGTGAGCGGAAATCAAAGCAACGCGAGCTGTGCACGAGCAAAACTCTTCCCTAGCCATAGGCGTGCAAGTACAATGGTCTCAATAGAGCGCAATACCAAAGAGAATGACCAATTCCACAAACTCGAGATCGCTAGGGCGAGCTACATCACAGGCTATGCCACCCACTACCTAGAGAGGTCACAAGTCTACGCTCCCCGGGTTATTTCTCAAAAGATGTGAGAAATATGCAATTACGCTCATGTGTTTGATTATGGTTCGTGTTTCGCTCAAAATCATCCGACTAAAGATGAGTCGGGAATCAAACACCTAATAGGGGAGAATCATGGGGATTGTGTCATATCTAACTCCAGCACAGAACAAACAAAACGGACCAAGTCGAACAGGTTAGCACAAAGGGTTTTAACGTTGGCTTAGGGTTAAGGTGGGATACATTTGGGAATGTGAAGCTAAGTAGAGGATAGCAAGTGACCCTAAACAAATAACCACAAACATCTCATGACAAACCAATGAAAACCATATCCACCAACCAACAATAACCCAATAACATGTAAGCACAATGATCTCCATCATCAAACACTATCAAAACATGTAAAATCTAATAAACACAAGTGTTTCCAAGCTCATCTCCCAATAATATAACGACCTTCTCACTCACATGTATGTGTATGTGTATAAAAACTCAATGAAAAATAAGAGAAAGGTCTCCTCAAAACATAGAGTGTGTATGGATAATATCAATGAAAGCATAGGAGGAAATACGAGAGAAGTAGTATGAGCTGGAAATGAAATGAATAGAGTCATAAGAAACCAACAACCAACAACGTAACCAATAACCCACTAATCACTGTAGCACATAACAAACCCCACTATCACTAAGCTATCCTCTAGGTAAGAAGAGGGAACATTTTGGCTCATGTGGAGGCTAAATAATGTAGCTACAAAAGAATAGGAAAGGCGAAAACTTGGCTTATCCTAGAGTCAATTGCGTTCAAGGTAGGCTATTTGGCTATGTAGCTCAATTCTAGCGAACGTGTTATCATCCCTAGTCTCAAGAAAAGCCGACTATGCTGGAGAAGAACCGACACAATACTTAGATCCCCTAACTAGCACACAAAATGAATGGAACTCGCAAGGAGTCCAAGAAGGTTCAATCCTCACAGGCTAGTCGAAATGCGCCTCTAAAGGTAGTCAACCAAGCCACTAACCAAGCAAACCCCAATTCCCCCAAGCTATGTGGAAAATAGGTCAAACTCTGGGTCCCAAAACATGCACAAGGCTAAGGAAATACGAGTTTGCATAAGGTCAGACCACAGAATTACACACCAGAAGCAAGCATGCCAGTTTCACAACTCAACCATCTTATTGAAAACTAAACATGAATATGCAAAATCTACACTATGTATGAATGCAAGATGAATATGTGAAAAATATACAAAATGATGCATGCTATGAACTAAACTAAAGCTAAATGAAACTACATGGACAAACAAATGGGTGGAGCGACAATGAAGTTGACCATCCCACCCCCAAGCTAAAGCTTTGCTAGCCTCTAGCAAAGGAGAAGAGGAGAAAAATGAAACATGAAAAACCATGGTCAACAAAATTTTCGAAACACCCAACACAAACACAAGCTAGCCAAGAAGAGAGAAGAAGAAGGTCATACCTAGGCTAGGAGGGCATTCACTCCTAGACCTACCATCACCACCATGAAGTGGTCTAAAAACTCTCCACTCCTCAAAAGAAGTGGAGGCATGAAGCGCGAAGCTTGAGCAATCGCCACCCCCAAGCTTGGGTGAAGCTACATTCTTCATGTTCGGCTCTTAGGCACGTTTGAGCCTTCTTTCTCTTACTCACCCTTGCGGGACCGTTAGCATTGACCCTCTCAATATCATCAAACGAAACACAAGCAAAACTTGTGGAGGGTCAAGTCTAAGGGTCGTTTGGGTCTGTAAATACTAACAACCAACACTACAAACCAAACGTGAGCAATGACTAGCAAAAATGCAATGCAATGAATGCAATGTAAAGAATGCAAAACAAAATGAAGCAAAAAGAATATCTACAGTTGGGTTGCCTCCCAACAAGCGCTTCTTTTAGGTCTCTAGCTAGACCCGACTCACTACGGGGTAGCGAGTCAAACTCCGTAGGAGTTTATCATACTCACTTCCCACAACCGCAGAGGTTGGGGAGTGAAAGATGGAGAGAAGAGAGGGGAAAAGAAGAAACACAACAAAAACCGACTTTCCATAACATGATGAAAAGTCGGGGGAAGAACGCATGGAGGGAGGGGGGAGGGAAACAAGAGGCAAAGCAACACAAGCATCAAAGCAAGCATGAACATGAACGACCGGAAGTTTCTCATGACAAAGAGGTGTAAGGTGAGACTCAACAGAAGGCACAACAAGGGTATGCACTTGAGACTCCTCAATAAGGGGCAAGTCTACCTCTAGGTCATCGATTCCACTAGCTAGATGATCGTGCACATATGTGAGGGGTGTGTCACATTGAGGTGCGCAAGGGACCTCATCATGAACCTCATCGGCGTGTGGTGCATCAACACAAGAACATTGATCATCTAGAGGAGAAGGGGAGCTGATGATAGGTTGAGGGGAGTCTAGGTCACGATAGTGGGACTCTAGTCTAGCTTCAAAGACCTTTCTATACATATTAACGCTCCATATTCTCTCCAACTCGGTCCCCACTTGAACCAAAGGGTCATTAGAAGGGAAAGTTGGTGGAATCTCAAGGGGAGGGAAACAAGGGTACTCTTTCCCATAGAAATGTTTGGCCATCTCTTTAAAGAAGTGCAAACAAGTCACAGGGGTTTGGTCAAGAAACGTGTTATCGTGATACTCATCCACGAGTTCCCTAGTTTCACTATTCAAGCCTCCGTAAAGATGATGACAAATTTGCCACATTTTAACATAATACATGCGGAGGAAGAACATCTCATATCTAAGAAAATAGCTCCAAAAAGATTCATGCTCAAGTTGATAAATGTTGCAATCCATAGAGAGAAAAACAAAAATAACAAAAACAACAACTATTCACAAAACCACACCAAAACTAAAATCTAAACAAACGCCTTGTCCCCGGCAACGGCGCCATTTTGATAACCGGTTTTTAGCGCGTCGTTATACGCTAGAAACCTAAGCTATGCAAACACATTTATAAACACCCTAAATACAACTATAGCGAGTATAGAGGTAAGTCGGGGGTCGAACCACAAGGACAAGGGGTGTTAGACTAAAGGTTTGGTGTGGGAAAGGTTGATGGTTGGTAGGTAAAAGGATGGGTGAACTAAACTAATGGTAAGAACAAGCAATGAAAGAAAGCGGGCTTAGGTTAGGTCCACCCTAGGTAGGTCTATTGGAAATAGAGATAGGCTAGGTCGAAGGAGATCGAACGAAGGTCAATCGAGACACTCTAAATGGCATGGGGAAGTTGATGACCTATAGTCTATACGAACGACCCATAATCGCCCTATGTCTCACGAGGGAGTGGCAGGACAAGATATGCATCGAATATCAATCAATCAAACCAACATCATCCTCAATCATCTTCCTAAACCTTAAACACAAGACCAAACCCCTAGGGTTTCTCTAACCCAAAACCCTAAAATCTACTCTAGCATATGAAAGGAAGAAACAAGAAGAGAGGAAAGCAATAAACCTATTCTAGAAAGCTTTAAAGAAATAAAACACATGAAAACATTAAATGGAAAGCATAGAGAAAGAAATGAAGAACAACAAAGCCTAAATGAAAGAGATGACATGAAAACAACAAATCTAAAATACAAAAACATTAAATGAAAGCATAAAGGAAAGCATTAAATGACATAAAAACAATAAATGAAAGTAGACTTACATAAATGAAGAGGAACAAAGCAATAAATGAAGAACAAACTAAAGTTAGGGCAAGAAATGAAAAGGAAAAGCAATAAATTGATGAACAAGAAAGGGAGGGTTTCTCCCAATCAAGTCATGGGGAGAATATTCAGAAAAGTGCCTTTATATAGGCTACAAAAGATGGGGATAAAAACCCTAAAAGATCCTACGGTTTTAACTTGCGAAGAAAACGATATGCGGTAAAAATAAGTCGCATTCGCCCGAAGCAGCAACCCATTCGCCCGAATGGACCCCATTCGCCCGAATGGGTCACATTCGGGGTTTCCAGAAACTCGCAAAAATCATTATCGCGAAAAATAAATACATTCGCCCGAATGGACAAATGCATTCGCCCGAATGCATTTCATTCGCCCGAATGTGTGGCTAGATTCGCCCGAATGAGTTGCTTTTTTTTTGTTTGGTATTTCCAGAAGTTGGCAGGAATTATCTTTAGAGAATGATTTTCATTGGACCGAATATTGCATCCATTCGGTCGAATAGATAAGCTTCACCGAATGCCTTGTTGTGCGCCATTTCCTTGGAGCTCCAAAATGATTTTCTTAACTTGCCTAACTTTTATTTTTCATGGTTTGCCTAACTTTTATATATATATATATATATATATATATATATATATATATATATATATATATATATATATATATATATATATATATATATATATATATATATATATATATATATATATATATATATATATATATATATATATATATATATATATATATATATATATATATATATATATATATATATATATATATATATATATATATATATATATATATATATATATACAGGGGCGAAGCCACACCGGGGGCCGGCGGAGGCCCGGCCCCCCTTGCCGAAAATGTGATCCTTTGTAATTTTTGTTTCGGCCCCCCTTACTAATATATTATAGCATAATTTAAAGAGTGGATAATTGTAATAAAAATTACTATAGGTTAATGATTGAGGTAACATATTTGTTATTTAAGGTAAAGGATCAAACCCAAATTTAAACTATTATTATTTAGTCGAGTAATAACTTTAATTTACACAAATTTCTCATATGAGACAGTCTCACGGTGAGGCCATTTTATTTGCCTTGGCCCAATGTACATTATTTTTAAAGTGATGACTTTTTAGTCTTAAAGTTACACTTATAATTAACCTTAAAGCGATCACTTAGACAAATGGGCTTACTTGTATAAACTCGTCTCAGGTCTCATATAAGATGGGCTGATTTAATTTATACTAAAAAGTCATTACTATCTATCTTTCATAATTCACATTCATCCTTTTTAATGTGTGTCTTTATATTTTTGTTATCTTAATTTTAATAGTATTTTTTTTGGAGACTAAAGAGACAAATATATAAAGTCACAAACACTCACTTTCTTTTTCAAAAGGATAATTATAGGGAAGCTTCAACTATATTTGTCAAATATAAATTTTATTATAATTCAAATTTTCAGTCAATTCGGCCCCCCCTCATTGTAAATCCTGGCTTCCCCCCTGTATATATATATATATATATATATATATATATATATATATATATATATATATATATATATATATATATATATATATATATATATATATATATATATATATATATATATATTACGAACATTGACGAGGGCTTCGCGAATGTCTTGAAATGTGCGTCGAACTTTTACGAGGCCTCCACGAATGTCTCGAACTGTGCGCTGAACTTTAACGAGGCCTTTGCGAATGTCTCGAAATGTGTGTATTCTCTTCGATTACGATGCCTAAATCTCGAACTCGATCCGTTTCACCTCGAAATCTCTGAAAATACCTGAAATAACCTCAAAACACCGCGGAGACAAGAACAAGGTAAAATCGAGTGTAAAATATATAAAACCAATGAGAAACAAAGAGATTCGACACCATAATGAGGATATAAATGTGCTCTAAATCGAGCACATCATTGACCTAGTAGATCCATCATTTTGATGTCATAGACCCTTACCATATTTTGATCCTAAATCATGATGTTCAAGCTAAATTCTAAAAATCCACTTTTATCTTAAATATGCTTAGTTTAAAGATTATTCAATCACTCGTTCTAGAAAGCTATAAATATTTTTCTTTAAAATAAGATGCTAAAAGTTGTTCAAGAATAACTTATTATAACAACATATTAGTAGGAAATAGTTTTCTTATTAAGTTATGCACAAGAATGAATTGGTTAACTTAGTCTTTGCTGAACAGAGCCTTGGTAAGACAATATAATCATGTGTGTTAACTTGGAATGAAAGATTAGATATTAGTATTAAATAGTGCTAGTAAAAAAATGCAGTATCTGTATGAATATTATGGTGTGGCGAAGTGTAGTAAGATTGAGCATTTACACAAGTACTCAACAAATGAAGAAACATCAGCTGACTTAACAAAAACTGCATATATGTGGCCTTGCAGATCAATTCTTGTTTTTATTTTGTCATTACAGTTCCATATCGTATTCAACAACGTGGATTTTGTTAGAAAAATCTTAAAATCTTTGTAAATTATGTATCTATCTAGAATGTTCGTGTTGTAGAAATGTAGGATGTAGATTGAAAAAATATGTTGCGAAAATATTCAAATTGTTCTGCTCCGAAAAAGTCTAGATGTTCAAGAGACAAGCCAACTATATGTAGCAATTTGTTTTGTTTGTTTCATTTTCTTTATTTTGGTAGAAAATTTATTTATCTCATTTTTTGGTAAATCTAATACTGGTGTGACTCATATGTGTGAAAGTCACTGCTTAGATTTAAAAAGGCATAGCTCAGGCGTCCACGTTCATTACCTCGAGCATTGACCTAATGGCTGCTGATGGACTTGTGAATTGAGGAAATACTTATAAAGAGACTACAAGAGTACGAGTGAGGCGCAAGACAATCTTTATGCTGCTATCACCATTCAACCAACTATGGCTGAAGAGCAAGCTAAACTAGCTTCAGCTTATAAAGACAGGTGCAACCATATTGTTAAAAACATTTTGTATGTGTTTTATTAAATAGTGAGTGACTCACATATGCATATTGTTGTAGTGGACAAGTCAAGGCAGCAATAAAAAGTTATAAGCAAGCATGGGATTTAAGTTTGGATTTCCCATAAGCAACTTGTAATCTTCTCCACACATTACAAGTACACGATAATATGATACCAGGTCATGAAACATAGAGTAGTCAGTATCAAAGAATTGAACTTGTTGTGAGATGCTTGGGTCAACTTTAAAACCAGTACTTATCTCTGCAATGCGTCATGCTTTTAAAGCTCGAGCTAGCTTTTTTGCATTTGAGGATAAAATATCCATATAAACTAAGAAATCAAATCTGCTCAATTTTATAGCTTGGAAGTTTAACTACACAATTATTGATTTTTTTTTGTAGTAGTTGAAGAAATTTAATCATTTTTCTTGGCTTATGCTTTGATTAATGCTTGATCAACTTGGACTCATGGAATATGTCTATATTTACAACCTATGCAGTGTGTATGCAACTGGAAGGACAGAGACAAAATGTTTGCGAAAGTTGAGGGGATAATTCGACGAAAAAGTAAGATTAAGAGTGTTTAATAAGTGAATAATTGTTGCTTAGCCCTAATTGTTTTTGTGTAACACTGTTTAGAAGCATTTTAATAAGTGGATAGTTTATTTTAGTTATTGTTTTCTCTTCCGAATTTCCACCGTTTGAGGTGTGATGCGTTTATTGTATACTTTTGATTGTTGGAGCTTGTTGATGGTTGGGTTTGGATTTACTTTATTGTTTGCAGGTGATTTTGAAAATCTTTAAATGTTTATTTTACAAATGGAACTCTGCCAAAATTTCTACAGTTCTAAAATGATTTTGTAATTTTAGTGTTGCGGTGTGCTATCATTGTGTTTGGTTTGTGTCTTGTCTTTAATATAAAAATTTGTGTTTTGTAATTTACATATAATTAGAGGACAAGCTGAAAAAGAGTTCAAAGTTGAAGTGGAAGCAATTAGATGTGTTTGACATAAGAATTTAGTCAGATTGCTGGGTTCTTGTGCTGATGAAGCTCACAGGTATAACATATAAAAAAATATAGTCATATATTGATTCAAATTGTCAATTCAGCATAGTTTTTGTTGTTTGTTTGTGATTGTGGCTTTGTAATTGTTCCAATATAAATCCTTTTATGATCTCACTAGATTCAACTTAGTTTTATGATGTATTTATTATTTTCTATTTATTTAAGCTATTAGCATGTATTCTTGCGTAATTAGCTAAAGAGTTATCTTTACATATGACAAAAGTTTAACTTTAGCAAGTTGTTACTACTATCAAACATCTGTTTATTACTCCCTTTATCATCTGTTATTTAGAGTGTTGGTGCTTTAGATCTTTATTTATTCTTTGTTAGTGATTTTGAAATCTTAGAACGTTTATAGAAAAAGATGAATATTAATCATGCTCATCTTTGGATTTATTTATTTATTTAGTTAATACTTATATAATATTGTAGATAATTTAGAAGATAAATGATTTGCTTAGTTAATATTGATGGAATTAGTTGATGGTTGGGTTTGAATTTGCTATTTTATTGTTTGTAGGTGATTTTTATTTTACAAATGAAATTCTGCTGAAATTTCTACAGAAATAAGTAAAATTTTGATGATAAGGGGTTTAGTGTGTGAATGATCATCACTATTAACTTGTTTTTTCATGCCACTTTTGAATTTATAACTAAAGTAATCATTAGTTCTATTTTTTTGCAGGTGTAACCCTTCTTCTAAAAGACTTGAAATATGGAAGCAAACTTGTGGAATACTGGAATACTCTCCAAGAGTGATATTGAATTTCATATGTTGAGAAAACTTCAATACAAACTATATTATTGTAGAAACTTTTTAAATTATTTGAGATGGTTTATGATTATTATTTTGATATTTGAACGTATTCTCCATGTTAATTTGCACCAAATATAATGAAAAATTGCAAATTGATTTTTAGGTTTAAGTATATGTTAATTATAATTTTTTGGTTGATGAGTAAATTATGGCTTGATCGCTCGATGTTGAAAAATTGTATATATTGCCTTTTGTTGAAAAAGTATGCTAGCAATAGTAGCAACCTAGCTAAATGGGCTTAAAGAATATTTTGGATATTACAATTCTAAATTATTATGGTGGGATTTTAGTGTTTTAGACGCTTTTAAGTGTATAAAAAATAACAATGTTAGACACTTTTGAGTGTCTAAAAAATAATAATTTTAGACGCTTTTTTCTGTCACAAATGAGTTGAAAAGACATTAAAAGGCAAGATGGGACAAAGTCTTGTAACGGAAAAAAGCGTCTAAAAGCATTCTATTTTAGACAACAAAACGCGTCCAAAAAAAGCGTCTAAATTATTTGTGACACACGTTTTTTAGACGGTTTTTAAAGCGTCTAAAAAAAGTTTTTAGACGCAATAAAGCGTCTAAAGGCTCCGCCCAAATATGTCTAAAAACCATATGTTTTTTTGTAGTGAGTCCTATTGGGAGGCACTGGGGTCCAGCCCTCCCCCTCATCACCGTCCTGTCCACCAATGCTGCACTGATCCACTATCATAGAGCCTTCAGAGGGACCAGCAGATGTACCTGCTTTCAGTATGCCTTGAGACATCACAGTGAGGTTCTACTCAATGGCCTCACTAGCTGTACCTGCTGTCTCTTTGTAAATTTCACCTAAGTTTTGGTTCTCAACTTCCTGATGTATCTCTGATTGTTCCAAGGCCTTAACCTCATCATTTGCACCATCTAATTTCTGTCTCATATCTTCTAAAGTAGAAACACCTTGCATAATTTTAGCAATATTCGAAGGCATCCACACCCGTTTCTCACCCCCATGTTTGTGACCTTCCTTCCTGTTCTGTTTTTGAGGCACATTTCCCTCCCCATTATCATTGCACAAATGGCCTAGCATATTACATTTCCTGCAAAAGTATGGCCTCCACTCGGGGATGGCTTTTTGAAGAAATTCCCTCCCCGTGTTATCACGCACTCTAATATCGGTTACAAGCTCCTGAGTTATATCCGCTTCCACCAGTACTCTAGCATAAGACACTTTAATTTGTTTGGCTGTGCACTCATCCGCAAGAATCGGGACTCCAACTACACTCACAATCCTGCTCAATAAGTCTTCTCCCCAACAATGGAGAGGTAAGCTCGGTAATCGGAACTAGACTGGTATTACTCTCAGAATTTCTTCCCCGAAATCAAAATTCATGGTCCTATCTTCACTATCATAGGTGCTCTATTCAAGAAATAAGGTCCTCCCTTTAGAATATCATCACACTCAGTGTCTGAACTAAACCTCATAATAAAATAACCATCGTCGTGAAGGTGAATTGCAGGCAAGCTAACAAAAGATCATTGCTTACGCATATACCCTCTAATAATGTCAATTGAAACATTGCCACCAACAACATACACTACTAAGGAACGTTCCCACATTTGAACAAGATTTACTACATCACTAGAGTCAATTTGAACCACTTGTTTTCCATCTTCAATCACAGGGGGAATAAACTTTAATTGCATACCAACATTAGGTTTAGGGCTAATTACCTTGTCTCTCCACGTTGGGATTGACTTGTTTTGCATAGAACCATTGTTCTGAGACGAATTTAATGCTGGAAATTGGTCAAATTCACCTTCGGTTGCTGGTTGGTTTGGCTCCAAGTTCCCCTGCTGCTCTATTGCTTTGCCATGGTTTATAAGCATTTGATGAAGAGTCTCTAATTGGGTCTTCACACTTTTTATTTCTTCTCTTAAATTTCCTTCGTTATGGTTCTCACTGGAGTTCGATGAAGGAGCTGGCTGCTTCAATTGCTGCTGATTGTCACTCAAAGGGCTCGAAATCGGTCCACTTTGTTGCTGGGACACCATTTCTTCCTCATCACTGTCTTCGCTACTCATACTCACAGTGTCCATCTTTGCCCTAACTTCAGCTTGAGCTGACCAACTTCTAGTGTTTATGGATCTACTATCTTCTCCCTTCCCTCTTCCTCCCCTTCCTCTAGAACCTCTCCCTCCTCTCATGCCGTTAAATGTCGTCGGCGCCAAAAGTAAAAGTACAACGGAGAAGACGGCTACATGCCCATCTCTCCAGAGCACTTCTCTCTAGATTTTTGTTTTATATATATATATATATATATATATATATATATATATATATATATATATATATATATATATATATATATATATATATATATATATATATATATATATATATATTGCCAAATGATGTGTATTATATACCAAGAAGAGGAAAACAGGATCGTTCGGGCAGGAAATTAACTCCCCCCGAACCGCACCAAAACCGCCAATGTCCTTTACAAAAAGGAGGACACTAGCCCAAAAAACGCAAAAGCAAAGCTACCTACTTAGATACAAGCATATCGTTCATTCTACTGTTTACTCTTCCTGCTATTCTAAACACTATACAATCTATAACCTCCTTCTGCTTTAAGGAATGGTTATCAAAAATTTTCCTATTACGCTGCATCCAGATATTGTAGATCATCTCAGTCCAGATGCCTACAATAAGCTTGGCACGGTCAGTCTTCTTTTTGTTGAGCTTGCTCATGCTTTTGAATCTCAGCCTGGAAGTAATCATCGTTTAGGCTACGAGGAAGGAAACTGAAGACTTTGGCTCTGATATCCTTCGCATTATGGCAATCGAACAGAAGGCGCTGGGTTGATTCTTTGGCATTGGAACACAAAACACAACTATCATCCGGGATGTCTAACCATTTGCCAACTCTATCTCTAGTTGCTAGCCTATTTTAGATGGCTAGCCAAGTTATGAAACGGGCACTAGGAGAAGCAACGTTCTTAATCATGATAGGTCCCCAGGCGACCTTGGGAGCATCAGCAATCAAAAGACTGTAGACTCTGCCAATGTGGAAAGCTCTCCCTTCGGTAATTTTATCCCATCCTCTCAGACTATCCACCAGTTCACTTTATTTGATGATCTTATATATATATATATATATATATATATATATATATATATATATATATATATATATATATATATATATATATATATATATATATATATATATATATATATATATATATATATATATATATATATATATATATATATATATATATATATATATATATATATATATATATATATATATATATAGATATATATATTAGTTGCTAGCCTATTTTGGATTGTTAGCCAAGTTATGAAACGGGCACTAGGAGAAGCAACGTACTCTAGCATAAGACACTTTAATTTGTTTGGCTGTGCACTCATCCGCAAGAATCGGGACTCCAACTACACTCACAATCCTACTCAATAAGTCTTCTCCCCAACAATGGAGAGGTAAGCTCGGTAATCGGAACTAGACTGGTATTACTCTCAGAATTTCTTCCCCGAAATCAAAATTCATGGTCCTATCTTCACTATCATAGGTGCTCTGTTCAAGAAATAAGGTCCTCCCTTTAGAATATCATCACACTCAGTGTCTGAACTAAACCTCATAATAAAATAACCATCGTCGTGAAGGTGAATTGCAGGCAAGCTAAAAAAAGATCATTGCTTACGCATATACCCTCTAATAATGTCAATTGAAACATTGCCACCAACAACATACACTACTAAGGAACGTTCCCACATTTGAACAAGATTTACTACATCACTAGAGTCAATTTGAACCACTTGTTTTCCATCTTCAATCACAGGGGGAATAAACTTTAATTGCATACCAACATTAGGTTTAGGGCTAATTACCTTGTCTCTCCACGTTGGGATTGACTTGTTTTGCATAGAACCAGTGTTCTGAGACGAATTTAATGCTGGAGATTGGTCAAATTCACCTTCGGTTGCTGGTTGGTTTGGCTCCAAGTTCCCCTGCTGCTCTATTGCTTTGCCATGGCTTATAAGCATTTGATGAAGAGTCTCTAATTGGGTCTTCACACTTTTTATTTCTTCTCTTAAATTTCCTTCGTTATGGTTCTCACTGGAGTTCGATGAAGGAGCTGGCTGCTTCAATTGCTGCTGATTGTCACTCAAAGGGCTCGAAATCGGTCCACTTTGTTGCTGGGACACCATTTCTTCCTCATCACTGTCTTCGCTACTCATACTCACAGTGTCCATCTTTGCCCTAACTTCAGCTTGAGCTGACCAACTTCAAGTGTTTATGGATCTACTATCTTCTCCCTTCCCTCTTCCTCCCCTTCCTCTAAAAACTCTCCCTCCTCTCATGCCGTTAAAGGTCGTCGGCGCCAAAAGTAAAAGTACAACGGAGAAGACGGCTACACGCCCATCTCTCTAGAGCACTTCTCTCTAGATTTTTGTTTTATATATATATATATATATATATATATATATATATATATATATATATATATATATATATATATATATATATATATATATATATATATATATATATATATATATATATATATATATATATATATATATATATATATATATATATATATATATATATTATATATATATACATATATTGCCAAATGATGTGTATTATATACCAAGAAGAGGAAAACAGGATCGTTCGGGCAGGAAATTAACTCCCCCCGAACCGCACCAAAACCGCTAATGTCCTTTACAAAAAGGAGGACACTAGCCCAAAAAACGCAAAAGCAAAGCTACCTACTTAGATACAAGCATATCGTTCATTCTACTGTTTACTCTTCCTGCTATTCTAAACACTATACAATCTATAACCTCCTTCTGCTTTAAGGAATGGTTATCAAAAATTTTCCTATTACGCTGCATCCAGATATTGTAGATCATCTCAGTCCAGATGCCTACAATAAGCTTGGCACGGTCAGTCTTCTTTTTGTTGAGCTTGCTCATGCTTTTGAATCTCAGCCTGGAAGTAATCATCGTTTAGGCTACGAGGAAGGAAACTGAAGACTTTGGCTCAGATATCCTTCGCATTATGGCAATCGAACAGAAGGCGCTGGGTTGATTCTTTGGCATTGGAACACAAAACACAACTATCATCCGGGATGTCTAACCATTTGCCAACTCTATCTCTAGTTGCTAGCCTATTTTGGATGGCTAGCCAAGTTATGAAACGGGCACTAGGAGAAGCAACGTTCTTAATCATGATAGGTCCCCAGGCAACCTTGGGAGCATCAGCAATCAAAAGACTGTAGACTCTGCCAATGTGGAAAGCTCCCCCTTCGGTAATTTTATCCCATCCTCTCAGACTATCCACCAGTTCACTTTATTTGATGATCTTATATATATATATATATATATATATATATATATATATATATATATATATATATATATATATATATATATATATATATATATATATATATATATATATACAGGCAGGGGCGGAGCAAAAGTTGAAAATTTTTTTGAAGGCCCTGTGCAATTTCAAAAATTATGATATGTTTTTATCAATTTTTTATCTTTAGACACTAAATATATAGTATTATGTATTACGTAAGTTAATATTGAGGCCCCCAAATTTTTTGGGGCCCTGTGCGGTGGAACATGCTGAACATGCTTAGAACCTCCCCTGTATACAGGGTCGAGTTCAGGTGCAAACCTCTCTTATATGCGAACCATCGAACTATGGCAGTTAGCGGTAGGATTTCAATCTATGGCTCAAATTTACACGGCGAGTAATGGCAATTTTGTAATTTTTTGCAATTTATTTTGTTTGATTTCATTTAAAAGGAAGAAATCAGTTTCTCTCTCTTACGTTTATTCTCTGTTTTCTCTCTCCTCTCATCTTCTCTGCGATTAACCATTGTTCATTTCTCCTTGTGAATGCTCGAAAGTTTATAGAAATTTGTAAGTGCAATCATCTCATTCTCTTGAAATTATCCTTGATTTTGTGTTATGATAGTATAGATTTATTTCTTCTTTGATTTATGTAAAAAAATTTAGGGTTTTTATTTTTGTACCTAAATGCTTTAATTATTCTGTTTTTTGTTTTTTGTTTTTTTTTTTTTTTTTGTTTTAGTTTGATTCTTTATTTACGCTTGAAGCAACATAATTCAGTATACATTTGTTAATTCATAATATTCCTTGAGATTTGGGTTTGTTGTATATATAATATGGATTTTTGTTTGCTAGCTTTATGTCATTGTTTTCTAGATACAAACTTTAATCTATAGTGCTTGTTATTTAGTCTTAATATTATGTTCAATTTTAAAGATGTTGATCGTGTGATTAATCTAATGTTGTTGGATTTTAATGTTTCTATTGGTGTTGCTTGTGTTCGATGGTGATGTCCTTTTTTAGTGACAATGTCGTTCAGTGATGTTATTGGGTCCATGATGTTGTTTTTTTGATTGGGTTCTATTAATTTTTTTCTTGATGGTTTTTGTTTTGTTTTATTCTACTAGTTTTAATTCTTTTATAATCTGGTCTTGCGATTCTTTCATTGCACGCTACTTTGCCGCAGCCCACAGTTAACAACGAATTTCGATGTTAATTTTGCCCTTTCTTAGTTGGTGTGCCTTTTATGTGTAGAAGTTCATTTTGCTTGTGGTCGAAGATGACTCTTTGTATATCAGTGTATATGAGTCAGCGAATTTAGTATGCCCCTTAGATGGTGAATAAACATTACATAATAGTGAATTATATACCAGTGTATATTATGGTATATTATTTAGGTTGTGATGTACTATATCCTATATAAAAAGCACTATGATTATGCATTAAAGGTTTGTAACAAGAGTGTCCAGCAAGTTTAGTGTGTTGCATCAGGTTTTAATTAGCCTATTAGCTTAACTTGGTAGAGCACTATGCATTTGCATAAGGGTTATAGGTTCAACTCCTACATAGGCAATTTTTATTTATTCTACATCCATGTATCCTTTTGTTTTTGTAGTTGTTGCACATGTTATCGTATACACCAAAATGGCTTATTCTTGAACAAATATGGTTTCACACTTTCACTTTTGCATTGAATGTGATAATATTCTATAAGATAACAATGTGTCTTTTCCTGCAATGAGTATTAAGCAACATAAAGCGATAAAATTACATTTCTGTCAAGAATGTTGGTGAAGCAAATGTGCGGTGCTTGCCTTGTGTCTTTGGCCTTTAGAATAGTACAAGACGTAAGCAACAACATACATTAGAGGATCAGAACTAGTAGTAGATCACCAATGACAACCAGAAACCAAGCACCTAATGTTAGGAAACAATAGATCAATATGGAGTGGCAGAGTCCAAACGTTAGCAAGTAACACTATTATAACACAAAGAAACGCTTTTTCACCTGAAAGTATCTCATTTGATATATATTACATATAAGTAAACACCAAATATAACTCAAGTTTGTGCAAAATTAAAAGCATCATCAAGTGTGTGTAAATCAGGAGAGAAATTTATATAGCATTAAAAATTATGTCTAATGCTTACCGAAATTAGTACAAGGCACAGCTAAAAAGTAAGTTCATTAATGATGTAAAGAAGCAGCAATATCACATATGAGCAACAACATAAAAGCAAAAAAAAAACATCTAAACACACTCCCTAACAATTTGTAAACTACATGGACTAGAGTCAACACACTATGGAAGACCAACAATCAAAACATCGACACAATGGTGTTGCAGCACAAATATGTCAATATTCCCAACCAAAGCCACTAAAAGATTTATCAACTCCTTTAACACTCATATAACACATAGCAATACTTTTTCACCAAAAAGCAACACACTTGATATTGTTTACATATAAGTAAACAATATGTTTACTTACATGTTTTGGTGTTTCCAGTGTTATGTTTCCAGTGCTATGTTTTGGCCTTTAGAATATGTTTTGGTGTTTCCAGTGCTATGTAGATGAATTTTGTGTACTTTTTTTAGGAAGCTTAAACTTCATGATTATTTAAACAAATTGATCTTGTTTTACAAGTCTAAATGATAAGTATGTGTTTTAACTTTATAACGACTAATATAAATATTGCTATAATTTCAGATTGGACTTGGAGTGCATGTTTTTGCTTATTTGCAATTGTGTTCTATAATAACATGATTAATTGAATGCATAAAAAAACCCAAGCAAACATCTTCAAGGGCATTCAAGCTAAGGGGTAAAGACAAATAACGTTTTTTAATCCAAAAGCACCAATTTTTATCACAAAAAGTAACGCTTTCAATAACTTAATTATAAGAAGCCAAAAATATCTATGCATTAATGCATAAAACTATTCTACTTAACAATTTTGTTAAGGAAAGAAACAATAATTGACGTGATAATCATTTAGGCTATGTAGGACTTGAACCCACATCATGTACATTATTGCACATTGCTCTACCATGTTTGAGCTAATAGCCTTGAGAGTATATAAAGCTGGACCTTTATAAAACTAAAATTTTACTAAGTACACTTAACAATAACACTAGTGTCACTTTTATAATACATAGCAATACTTTTTCAATAGAAAGTAACACACCTGGTACAGTTTACATATAATTAATCACCATATCTAACACATTAAAAACGCTTGTAACACTTTTATAATGAAATATAACACACTTCATAAAAAATATATACAAGTAAATACTAAACTCTACAAATACAAACAACTTTCATTTCAACTTAAATCACATAACCAATAATGATTTTAAAACAAAAAGTAACATTTTATATGCTAGAAGTTATAGCACTTCTTATAATAAAGCACTTGAAGCAAGAAGTTAGTGGAAACCTAGTTTCTGATAACTTTAAGGAATCAAACTAGCACAAAAAAGGTGAGCATATTTGTATATAGAGGTACATTAGCCAATCATAGAGACTGAAAGCAACATCATAAAAAACAAAGCTTAACATCCTAGCAACAATAATATTTATAAGCAGTAACTGAATTATCGACCTACTAAAAATAAGCACGTCAACAACAATAACAACAAACAATTGCATTCATGCAAACTACAGCACAGGACCTAAGCAACAACATACATTAGAGGATTAGAACTAGTAGTAGATCACCAATGACAACCAGATACCAAGCACCTGATGTTAGGAAACAATAGATCAATATGGAGTGGCAGAGTCCAAACGTTTGCAAGTAACACTATTATAACACAAAGAAACGCTTTTTCACCTGAAAGTATCTCATTTGGTATAAATTGCATATAAGTAAACACCAAATATAACCCAAGTTTGTGCAAAATTAAAAGCATCATCAAGTGTGTGTAAATCAGGAGAAATTTATATAGCATTGAAAATTATGCCTAATGCTTACCGGAATTAGTACTAAAGGCAAACCTAAAAAGTAATATCATTATTGATGTAAAGAAGCAGCAATATCACATATGAGAAACAACATAAAAGCAAAAAAACATCTAAACACACTCCCTAACAATTTGTAAACTACATGGACTAGAGTCAACACACTATGGAAGACCACCAATCAAAACATCGACACAGAGGTGTTACAGCACAAATCTGTCAATATTCCCAACCAAAGGCACTAAAAGATTTATCAACTCCTTTAACACTCATATAATACATAGCAATACTTTTTCACCAAAAAGCAACACACTTGATATTGTTTACATATAAGTAAGCACCAATTTTACACATAATACAACACTAATAACACTTTTATAATGGAATATAACACACTTCATATCTATACAAGTAAGCACCAAATTCTAAAAATAAAAACAACTTAAAATTCAACTTAAAACACAACACTAATAACGCCTTTTAAAACAAAAAGCAACACCTTTATGCAAGTAATTAACACGATTTTTATAATACATAAATATAAATAGCCTAAAACCTATCCTTCATGAAAACTACAAATAACTTATGAAACTTCATAAAATTTGAGCAAATAAAGATGGAGTGTTATAAGCACAATGGACAGAGAAGGAAATGGAGAAGGGAGATAACGAGGTGAATAGCGCAAAACAACAACATTGAACAAAACCCTAAAACAAAATACAGAAAAATGGATATCAACAACGCAAAAAAATCTAAACAATTAAAAAGACAAATTATGTAAATGAAAGCAAAACACTGAAATCAACGAATATAACCTAAAATCAAAACTACCAAAAAAAACCCTAAATTTCGAAGCCAATCAAATCAACGAAAATAAAAGACATTGTGTACGAAAGTTAACTAAAATGAGATGAAAAGCACTGACAAGTGTGAGAAACACTAAAAATTAATCATAGAAGTGGAATCATTGAACATAATTTTTTCCAGAAAAGATTAGAGAACGTGAGAGAGAATGAGTGGAGAGAGAAGTAGATGAAACAAATGGGAAAGCAAAATGGGAAGGATTCTAATGGCGGTGGGAATTAGGGGTGAAGATGAATTTATTGATATTTACAAAAATGCCATTAATGACCGTGTAAATCTTAGCGGTTTATTGAAATCTAACGCTCTATAGACGTAGTTCGCACGATTCACATATAGGTAAGGTTTGCACCTGAACTTCTCTCTCTCTTTCTCTCTCTCAAATATATATATATATATATATAAATATATATATATATATATATATATATATATATATATAGGGTCGATTCAAGTGCCAACAATGCTTAAGTGTTAACCGTGGCGAACCTTGTTATTTTTTAGCAAAATCGTGTTACTAATATTTTTTTTTTGATTTTTAATGGCTGAAAAGTAACAAATTATGCCAAAAGAAAACACGTTTTCAAAAGTGTTACTTTTACAATAAAAACTGCTACTTTTCTACCATACAAATTTCATACAAAATAGTAACACCTTTTTGCAAAAAAACAACAAGGTTCGCACGGTCACACTTAAGCACAGTTTCGCAATGGAACTTCTCCCATATATATATATTATATATATATATATATATATTATATATATATATATATATATAGATATATATATATATATAGTATATATATATATATAGATATAGATATATATATATATATTTATATATATATATATATATATATATATATATATAATATATATATATATATATATATATAGTATATATATAGATATATGCATATATATTATATAGTATACCATATATATATACATATATATATATATATATATTATATATCTATATATATAAGATAGATATAGATATATATATAGATATATATGATATATATATATATATATATATATATATATATATATATAATATATATTATATATATATATATATAGATACATACATATATACATATATAACATATATACATATATACCTATATACATATATACAAACATGAGTAGAGTGAGAGAGAGGAGATGAGAGGGACGCCTGTTTCACTGCAAATCAAAAAGGCGGTTCAAAGCTTTCATTAAAAATTCAAATCGTCTTTGTTCACCATTCACACAACGGGCTGCTTACCAGCAGGGTCTCCCGCCACCCATGGAGGCCCACAGTCTCTAGTGGAGGACCGATATAACTTTCTGTGCCGACGCTATTCTTGGAACTGCGTATCGTTATTTGTGGATGGCCTCCCCCGTAATTTTTTCAAACTACAAATTGAAGACACATCTTCTCCGGGGTGGTTGAAGTCTTTGATTCTTTCTTCTCCAGAAAGAGACGCCCAAATACAACATATGCTTTTGGTTTTGTAAGATTTAAGCGGAGAAGTGAAGCTCTAAAGGCTATAAAAAGGCTTAATGGGTATAGAGTGGAAGGGAGGATTATTCGTGTGTCGTTTGCAAGATTTGATAGAAATGGCAAGAACATTGACTCAGGTTATGGAAAAAAGAAGAGTAACTGTAACAATATGGCCTACTCTTCGCCTCCCCATAGTAATGTAAAGGGTCCGCCGACGTCGCGAACAGGGGTCGGAGGAAAGGAACGGCTGCTAAGGTCGATCTCGGTGATGGGAGACCAATCTTAAGTGATTCAAACCTGGAGAAGATTACTATGGAGCTTGAACAGACACTGACGAAAGGCACTTTGGAAGTGGTAGAAGATATGGTGTTAAGTAACGCCATTCTTGTCGTCAACACCGAGATTACAAACAACAATCGTGCTGTCCCGAGCGTTTCTGACCGTGTTTTAGTGGATGGTTTATCTTCTTCTCCCCCGGTGTCGATGAGTGAGCTTTCCGACCCTCAAGCTACTAAAAAGGATGGTTTTGAAACCTCATCTTCACGTGCATCTACTAGTTCTGCTCCCTCAAAGAAGAAAAGGGCGGCTCTACTTAACTCCCGTGATATTGTTATCTATCTGGGTTACTACTCAGGTGCTACGAAACAAGTATTCCACAATCGCAGCGAAAGGTAAGGCTGGGTGTGCGAGGTCGGTTGGTGGTGGTCTTTTTTGGGGGTGTGTTTGATGATGGGTGTTTTTTTTCTTCTTTTTTCTGGACAATAATAATTTTTTCTGTTTATTTGATGGTTTTGAGTTCGGTATTTTTGGTGTTTAAGATGTTTGGTTTTACTGCTTCATTGGTGGTGTATCAATGGCGGTTGTGTCTGTTTGTGGTTGATATCTTGTGCTGGTTTGGTGTGCTCGTGTATGGGTCATCCTCACATTTTCCTTTTATGGATCTTTGCTGTGCTGTGGTGTTTATAATATTGGCTGGCGGAATTCGTGGACGGTGGGACGCTGTCTCGGAGTTTTGCTGTACCGGTTTTTTAGCTTGGAGTTTTCGTCTGGGTGGGGCTCTTTTGCTCCTTGTAGTGCAGGTTTTGTTTGTTGGAGGGTTCGAACCTTGGAGGTTTTTGTTTTGTTTTGTCTCCTGGTGTTTGTTCTTTAAAGAAGTGGGGCTGGTTCAAGGTGGTTTTAGGCGTTGACTTTACCAGTAGCTGGGTTCTTAGTGTTCTGGGTTTTCATTCCTGATTTTCTTGGTGTTCTCTATTTTTCGATTTTGAAGGTGCTTAAGGTTAGTCATACCGGTGCTGCTTAATTGTTGGTCTGTTTCAGGGGAGTTCTGTGGAGATTGTGGGTATGGTATTTTAATTGGTTTGACGGCGTTTTAGCTGTTTACTGCTTCATGGGTGGTTATCGACGATGGCTCCGCTATATTGGGTTACTGGCGTACTCTCTTTGGTGGTTTTCTGATTTGATTTTTATGTTTGGCGTTGGTGTTTATCTGATTCCTGGGTGTTGCTTTCGTTTGGAGACCCAAGGCTGGAGTATAGCAATTTTTAGGTGTTAAATGGAGTTTGGGTTTCGAAGGAGTTGTGGCGTTCTTCTGGTGCTTGGGGTGGCTCGGTGGTAGCCAATGCTTGGGGCGGTTTAGGTGCAGGTCCCTTTTCTTTTTTGTGGGACTGGATGACGCTTTTAATTGGTCTGTCGAAAGCTGTTTTTTAGGAGTTGGTATTTCTGGAGTCCTAGCAATGGTTTTGTGAAATCTGGTGATTTGCTGGGTTAGGTGGAATGTCAGGCTTTCTCCCTAAGATCGGAAGTGTTCTCTGGAAAATTGCATATGCTTGATGTTTTGAAGATGGTGTTTTGGGGTCGATTGTTGGTGGTGGCCCTTTGCGCACGATGAAGTCTCGCCTCTTATTTTGGTGTTTCCTTGAAGATACGGTGGGGTAGTTTTCCCTTTCACGTGGTGATGATGTTACATATTAGTGGCTGCTGGATGCTAGTTTGGGGTGTTCTTGATGGTGCACGGTCCGTGGTATTTCGTGGTTCGAGACCTCTTTTGGTGGGGAAACCGGCGTTTTTGGACGCGTTTTCTTTGTCTTTCATGGCATTAGTTTTAGTTTTGTTTCGTGGTGTGTAAGATGCTAGGTCCAGCTTGTAGTGGTGTTTGTAAGGTAAACGTGTTTGGATCATTTTGATAACCGGTTTCTAACGCGTCGTTTTAACGCTAGAAACCTTGGCTATGCAAACACATTTATAAACACCCTAATTACAACTATAGCGAGTATAGAGGTAAGTTTGGGGATCGAACCACAAGGACAAGGGGTGTTAGACTAGAGA
This sequence comes from Amaranthus palmeri, assembly GCA_019776075.1. Taxonomy (NCBI): domain Eukaryota; kingdom Viridiplantae; phylum Streptophyta; class Magnoliopsida; order Caryophyllales; family Amaranthaceae; genus Amaranthus; species Amaranthus palmeri. The sequence goes on from JAAKBH010001231.1 coordinate 30,066, forward strand.
GTTGGTGTGTGAAGGGTTTGATGGTTGGTAAGAAGGTGGGTGTGTAAACTAGACTAAAGACAAAAACAAGTAAGGAAAGCGGGCTTAGGTTAGGTCCACCCTAGGTAGGTCTATTGGAAATAGAGATAGGCTAGGTCGAGGGAGATCGAACGAAGGTCAATCGAGACACTCTAGACATCGAGGGGAAGTTGATGACCTATAGTCATGTGAACGACCCATAATCGCCCTATGTCTCACTAAGGAGTGGCAGGACAAGATTCGACTCGAATATCAATCAATAAACCAACATCAATCTCAACCATCTTTCTAAACATTAAACACAAGACCAAAACCCTAAGATTTATCTAACCCAAAACCCTAAAACACTACTCTAGCATATTAAAAGCAAAAGCAAGAAGATAGAAAGCATTAAATCTAATCTAGAAAGCATTAAACAAAGAAAAGACATGAAAACACTAAATGGAATGAACAACAAGAAAGCAATAAAGTCTACACTAGAAAAGCAATAAATGAAAGCATAAAGAAAGCAATAAATGACATTAAAGCAATAAAGAAATGTAAACTTACATAAATGGAGAGACTTGAATGAAGAAGAAAGCATAAATGAAAGCATTAAACTATTCTAGGGTTTGAAAGAAATTTACAATGAAGAGTAAATCTAAGATGAACTCTAGAAGAGAGTCATACCAATAAATCTAAAAATGGGGTATTTAAAGAGCTAAAAAAATCAGGACAAAAGTGCCCCTTAATGACCTACGAAATTGGGTTAAAATAAAACAAATATTCGCAGGATTGCAGACCATTCGCTCGAATGGTGTATGAAGATTCGGTCGAATCTCGAAGTGGTCATGAAATTCTTGTAGCGCCGCATTCTCACTCTGGCGAATAAAATAATTCTTTGGTCGAATTTAACACATTCGGGCGAATGTGAGTACCCTTCGCCATTTCCAGTAGCTTGCTGTTAATTCTTAAGTAAGCACTGCGGATGATTCGACCGAATAGCATCGAATTCGCCTACATAAATGGACTAGCAATGATTACCACTCGCCTCACTCCAATGAATTTCCATGATGCGCCTAACTCACTTGAATTAAGGAGGCATGCCTAACTTTTGTTTATATATATATATATATATATATATATATATATATATATATATATATATATATATATATATATATATATATATATATATATATATATATAGCGAGGGCTCCGCGAATGTCTCCAAATGTGCGTCGAACTTTAACAGGATCCCACGAATGTCTCGAAATGTGCGCTGAACTTTTACGAAGCGTTCGCGAATGTCTCGAAACGTGCGCGTCTTCTTCGATTACGATGCCTAAGTCTCGAACTCGATCCGTTTCACCTCGAAATCTCCGAAAATACCTAAAATAACCTCAAAACACCACGGAGACAAGAACAAGGTAAAATCGAGTGTAATATGCATAAAACCAATGTAAAATGACAAGACTCGACACCAAAATAAGGATATAAATGTGCTCTAAATCGAGCACATCAACTCCCCCAAGCTAAACCTTTGCTAGTCCCTAGCAAAGAGACTAGGTAGGATAACATGTAAGCACAAGGGCACCCAAAAACAACTAACTACAAAAGCAAAACAAAACTAAACTATGAAAGCAATAAAATCTAATACTCACTGTCGTAGGAATCACGGTCGCACTTAGCACGTACGACAAGCCCTTTAAACCCCAAGGTCTCCCAAAGAGGACGAGTTAGGTCTCGTGAGGGTTTTTCAGAAGGAGACCCACAAATCCAATGCAATGCAAATGCAAGGATGCAAACTATATGAAACTAAAAACTACTATGCAAAATCTAATATGATGCGATGCAAGGTGAGCGGAAATCAAGGCAACGCGAGCTGTGTACAAGCAAAACTCTTCCCTAGCCATAGGCGTGCAAGTACAATGGTCTCAAAGAGCGCAATACCAAAGAGAATGACCAATTCCACAAACTTGAGATCACTAGGGCAAGCTACATCATAGGCTATGCCACCCACTACCTAGAGAGGTCACAAGTCTACGCTCCCCGGGTAATTTCTCAAAAGATGTGAGAAATATACAATGACGCTCATGTGTTTGGTTTTGGTTCGTGTTTCGCTCAAAATCATCCGACTAAAGATGAGTTGGGAATCAAACACCTAATAGGGGAGAATCATGGGAATTGTGTCATATCTATCTCCAGCACATAACAAACTTATCGGACCAAGTCGAACAGGTTAGCACAAGGGTTGTAACGTTGGCTTAGGGTTAAGGTGGGATACATTTGGGAATGTGGGGCTAAGTAGAGGATAGCAAGTGACCCTAAACAAAACACCCACAAACATCTCATGATAAACCAATGAAAATCATATCCAACAACCATAAATAACCCAATAACATGTAAGCACAATGATCTCCATCATCAAACACTATCAAAACATATAGAATCTCATAAACACAGGTGTCTCCAAGCTCATCTCTCAATAATATAACGACCTTCTCACTCACATGAATATGTATGTGTATAAAAACTCAATGAAAAACAAGAGAGAGGTCTCCTCAAAACATAGGATGTGTATGAATAATAACAATGAAAGCACTAGAGGAAATATGAGGGAAATAATATGAGCTGGATAAGAAATGAGTAGAGTCATATGAAAACCAACAACCAATCAACACAACCAATAACCCACGAATCACTGTAGCACACAACAAACCCCACTATCACAAAGCTATCCTCTAGGTAAGAAGAGGGAACAATTTGGCTCATGTGGAGGCTAAATAATGTGGCTACAAAAGAAAAGGAAAAGGCAAAAACTTGGCTTATCCTAAAGTCAATTTCGTTCAAGGTAGGCTATTTGGCTATGTAGCTCAATTCTAGCGAACGTGTTATCATCCCTGGTCTCAAGAAAAGCCGACTATACTGGAGAAGAACCGACACAATACTTAGATCCCCTAACTAGCACACAAAATGAATGGAACTCGCGAGGAGTCCAAGAAGGCTCAATACTCACAGGCTAGTCGAAATGCGCCTCTAAAGGTAGTCATCCAAGCCACCAACCAAGCAAACCCCAATTCCCCCAAGCTATGTGGAAAATAGGTCAAACTCTAGGTCCCAAAACATGCACAGGGCTAAGGAAATATGAGTTTGCATAAGGCCAGACCACAGAAGTACACACCAGAAGCAAGCATGCCAGTTTCACAACTCAACCATCTTATTGAAAACTAAACATGAATATGCAATATCTACACTATGTATGAATGCAAGATGAATATGCGAAAAAATATACAAAATGATGCATGCCATGAACTAAACTATAGCTATATGAAACTAAATGCACAAACAAATGGGTGGAGCGACAATGGAGTTGACCATCCCACCCCCAAGCTAAAGCTTTGCTAGCCTCTAGCAAAGGAGGAGAGGAGAAACATGAAATATAAAAAACCATGGTCAACAAGATTGTCGCAACACCCAACACCAACACAAGCTAGCCAAGAAGAGAGAAGAAGAAGGTCATACCTAGGCTAGGAGGGCATTCACTCCTAGCAGTACCATCACCACCATGAAGTGGTCTAAAAACTCTCCACTCCTCAAAAGAAGTGGAGGCATGAAGCGCGAAGCTTGAGCAATCGCCACCCCCAAGCTTGGGTGAAGCTACATTCTTCATGTTCGGCTCTTAGGCACGTTTGAGCCTTCTTTCTCTTACTCACCCTTGCGGGATCGTTAGCATTGACCCTCTCAATATCATCAAACAAAACACAAGCAAAACTTGTGGAGGGTCAAGTTTAAGGGTCGTTTGGGTCTGTAAATACTAACAACCAACACTACAAACCAAACGTGAGCAATGACTAGCAAAATGCAATGAAATGAATGCAATGTAAAGAATGCAAAACAAAAATGAAGCAAAAAGAATATCTACAGTTGGGTTGCCTCCCAACAAGCGCTTCTTTTAGGTCTCTAGCTAGACCCGACTCACTACGGGGGTAGCGAGTCAAACTCCGTAGGAGTTTATCATATTCACTTCCCACAACCGCAGAGGTTGGGGAGTGAAAGATGGAGAGAAGAGAGGGGAAAAGAAGAAACACAACAAAAACCGACTTTCCATAACATGATGAAAAGTCGGGGGAAGAACGCATGGAGGGAGGGGGGAGGGAAACAAGAGGCAAAGCAACACAAGCATCAAAGCAAGCATGAACATGAACGACCGGGAGCTTCTCATGACAAAGAGGTGTAAGGTGAGACTCAACAGAAGGCACAACAAGGGTATGCACTTGAGACTCCTCAATAAGGGGCAAGTCTACCTCTAGGTCATCGATTCCACTAGCTAGATGATCGTGCACATATGTGAGGGGTTCGTCATATTGAGGTGCGCAAGGAACCTCATCATGAACCTCATCGGCGAGTGGTGCATCAACACAAGAACAATGATCATCAAGAGAAGGAGGGGAGCTAATGATAGGGTGAGGGGAGTCTAGGTCATGGTAATGGGACTCTAGTCTAACCTCAAAAACCCTTCTAAAGGTATTAACGCTCAACGTCCTTTCCGATTCGGTCTCCCCTTCGACCCAAAGGTCGCCCGAAGGGTAGGCCGGCGGAATCTCAAGGAGAGGGAGAAAAGGGTACTCTTTCCTATAGAAATGCTTGGCCAAACCTTTGAAGAAGTTCAAACAAGTCTTAGGGGTTTGGTCAAGGAACATGTCATCGTGATACTCATCTACGAGCTCCCTAGTCTCACTATTCAAACCTCCGTAAAGATGATGACAAATTTGCCACATTTCAACATTATACATGCGGAGGAAGAATATCTCGTATCTAAGGAAGAAACTCCAAAAAGATTCATTCTCGAGTTGATAAATGTTGCAATCCATGAAAAGAAAAACAAAAATAACAAAAACAAGAACTATTCACAAAACACACCAAATCTAAAATCTAAACAAACGCCTTGTCCCCGGCAACGGCGCCATTTGATAAACGGTTTCTAACGCGTCGTTTAACGCTAGAAACTCAAGTTAATCAAACACATTTATAAACACCCTAATTACAACTATAGCGAGTATAGAGGTAAGTTTGGGGATCGAACCACAAGGACAAGGGGTGTTAGACTAGAGAGTTGGTGTGTGAAGGGTTTGATGGTTGGTAAGAAGGTGGGTGTGTAAACTAGACTAAGACAAAACAAGTAAGAAAGCGGGCTTAGG